>CAJUYG010000013.1:245550-263747 GCA_910591675.1 Galerucella calmariensis | reverse complement strand
TTGTATTGTCGACAAACGATGAGAGAAGACCTGCCGGAACCTTTCTCATCCTAATTTAAAGACCGATCAAAATTTTAAATTTCGCGGTAGTTTATTCCACCACAAATCACAAAAGTGAAATAATTTATTAAATATTTGAATGAAATATTTTTTGTAAATATATATATATATATACAATTCCACCAAAAATTAAAATTCTGAAGTCATTTTTGCACATTTTTATTATCTGAAATGTTAACATGTTGTTAAAATGTTGCATGCCTAGCATCGTAAAGTTTTTCTCATGTTGAACACAATCCTATTAAATACTCAATTTCAAATTTTCAAATTTTTTGTATTTTTTGTGAGGTTGTATGTGTACTTTGACTAGGCTATTAATGCTTATTAATTACTTTCATAATCCTATAATATTGTTATTTTGATTTAACGGTATTCAAATGACAGCCGGACGGCGTCAGTTAAAAAATCACTTGTTCATTCAAAATGGCAACCGAGAAATGACACGTTGGGATTTTTCTGTAAAATTCGGAGGTACGTGGCTTGTTCCATGTTCCTTGTTCTTTCGCGGGATTACGAAAAGTCTTTAACGACACGCAAATAACGGATCCTGTTGTTATAATTCTCGGCTACATATCGGCCTTGTAACGTTAATAAAAAAAATGTACCTGTGCCATTTCTAGATAACAGATGTTCGTCAATTTCTTCGTTATAGTTGTTATAATCCACATGATCGTCGTCATCGTCAGAGTGATATTTTCTTGAAAATAAGAGTCGTTGGGCTCTCGTTAAAGGTTGAGGGGTATATAAGATTAGGATGAAGTAAAAAGTGTTGAAAAGTTTCATCTCCGGAGGTTTGAAATATCCTCCAAATCGGACCCGACATCAGCAAACATGGTATATCTGAAAAATTAAAAATCATTACTGGGGAAAATCCTAAAACACGTTTGCATGTAATTATGTAGCTCCCCTTTCAACGAGCATATTCAAATTTTAAATGAAATTGGGTAGCTGCGGTTCATATAGGAGTTTAATTATTTTGTAGCTGTATAACTATTAATATTTATATTAACAGCTTGTATGATTGTGTGGGATATGCAAAGTTTTAGTTAATTTTGTACTTCCAACACATCCCACACATACATTTCCACTGTTTTTATTATATTTTGTTGGTGCATGTTTAGTTTTAGGGGTGCTAAATATTTTACCAAAAGGATATAAAAATATAAAAATGAGATCACGGATAGTGGCTATCCGCAGTTTCTTAATACAATAAACTTAAAAAAATATACCGCCCAGATATAGTTAAAATTATATAGTTGAAATAATACCCTTCTTGGTGTATGACGCACGATTGTGACGTATATCCGGGTTTTCGGCATGTCGTTTATTTTATTTGCTATTTTGACATATAGCTAATCTTAAATTTGATAAATAAGATCATCAGGATTATATTTAGCCAAATTCGAAAAGGTTATGCAATAAATAATTACCAGCTTCTTTTTATAATTAGAGTGCAAATTATGATTCCTCATGCCAAAAAAGAGAAATTGTGAAAACATAAAAAATTATCGCGAAAATCAAAATTTAAACTTTGAACACCCCGTATCTCGGAAACTAGCAATATTTGCATAAAGCATGTTGAGCAGAACCATCATATTTTGAGGTCTAGAATCTACAGTTCAGAGATTGGACATTCTTAATGAATCACCCTGTATAATAACCGTTTTGGTGTGCGTCATCGATTGTTAATGTCCTAACACATTACGTGGGAACAAATGGAAAAAAGGCAAAATATCACATTACGAACCGTTTAAATGTATTACAAACGTTAACCCTAATCTTAAAAACTTTGATTAGTTGATGTTTAGATTACGCGCAGCGACGACCTATTCAAATTCAAAATAGGATGCAGACGTATCTTTCGTAGCAGCAATGTGTGTTGCGTCTTTTTCTCTGTCTGTCTTGTCTCGCTGACGTCTAATTTTGTGCACAGAGCCTCAAAATGATGTGCTCTTCCTAATGGTAAAATAAATAAAAATATGTAAATGAGCCCATTATTTACAGCCTCCAAAAAGAAAATCCAAAAACAACAACCACCATAAACTTATTTTATTGCCCTTGTGACACAATACTTAGGCACAGACCCTTAAGTCCCGGGTCTAGTGCGGCAAATTTTGGGGGCTCCAAAACTTTTAAGATGACTAAAATAAAAAACAAATGGGTTTTCTGTTAACTGTACTTTCTTATTGCGCCTTTACTATCAAAACTTTTGGGGGTGGAATTTCTTAAAAAAATGAGGCAAGTATTAAAATCGTCTCGTGTCTAGGGCGCCCTCAAGCGTAAATACGCTACTGATGTTAGCTCACTATTTACGTAACATTATTTACCAGATTGAGGGAAAGATGCTCTCATAGTTAGGTAATGAATAGCTGATTTTATAACATGGTTTAACAATAAATCACACAACTTTTTGAGGTAAAACTGCTTTTTGATGGGGTTTTAGTGTTCGAAACTGTTTTCTTATAAATATTTCTACAAATACACATGAATTCATTTTAAAAAAACATGTTTTTTACGTGAAAGCCACATTATTATAATTATTTTTCCCCAAAAATTGATGATTTTTAAACAATTTACTTGCCCAACTATAAAATTAATATCAAAAATATAATTTAAATCTTATGCTCGTAAAAAAATTAATAATTTGACCTCTATTTTAGACTGTATATTAAATTACACATCAAATATATGTCTTAATATTTAACGTCACGCATCTTTACCCCCACAACGAAAAAAAAGTTCATGACTTTTCCCATTTTCTTAATAAATTCAATCCGACACGCAAAAAGTAAACAAGCTTCAATATCATCTAACCTCTCGATCAATATTCTTTCATCTCAATATAAAAGGGTATCGTTTCTTTCGCACACAGAGATCAACAACACCGATAAAAACTCACAATCTTTTATATCAATATAAATAACAATACTAACGTGAATTTTAATAACACGAATAATAACTATATGTCACACTATAAAAGGTCATGGAATTGTATTTAAAAGGGTAAAAGCACGGCGCCGTTTTTAGGTTGCGTAGCGCCAACGAACGTTGAACGTCCTGATGGGACACGGGGTCAAAACGTTTGCGCAATACCTTTAATTTTACTCTTACTCTAAAACTCCTTGTTTTACATATTAGATCATTTATAGACAAACGGAATTTATAACGTAGTGACGTAATAATAATTGGTTCATTCAATCATTAAAACTAATAATTATTAAATTGAAATAAATACAAAAGTTATAATATTTATACTTCGTTTCAAGATATTTCGTTTTGATGCCTTTTATGCCAACATGATTGATTTAAGATCAAAACCGAAAGAATCGTCAATAACAATAGTAGAGTATATCGTACTCCCTACAGGGTGTAACATTATTTGTGTTGAAAGTTCGAATAAAAATGATCCAATTCCTCTATGAAAATATCTGATTGTGTTTCTCCTTTTCACACACCATCCTTGGTCTTCGGCCTCTTCACCATGTGATCGAGGCTGAGGCGGGAGGACTTTCCTGCGCTTGAAACGGCTGGGATACGTGCGAAGAGTGCAGGCACGTCAAGAAGCTCCGTCTCCTGGAAGATATTCCAGTTCTGGCTCGAGCGGCTTATGAATGCCTGCGTAAGTACTACTTCGCTATCCCATACAGGACCATGATCCGGGATAGAGAGTCCTGGGAAAAAGAGAGGAATACACAGCCTAATGGGACCGTCTGGTACACAGATGGCTCATGCTCCGGTGATAGAGCAGGGGCTGGAATTTACTCCAGGAACACAAGAACACAAGTTTGTGTACCATTGGGTGATGGTGTATCTGCATATCAGGCCGAGATATATGCTATCTTGGAATGTGCGCAGATAAACCTAGACAGAGGTTATGTGGATCGACGCATAGCCATATACTCCGACAGTCAGGCAGCAATTAAAGCCCTGAGTAGGTATACCAGCAATTCAGGACTTGCTAACGAATGTCGAGAACGACTTGCTAATCTTGCAAGGCGGAACGTGGTGCGGCTAGAATGGATTCCAGCCCACTCTGGTTTCGAAGGCAACGAGATGGCGGATGCACTGGCTGCGGAAAGGGCGGCAGTTCGTTTCTCCGGCCCGGGCCCGACCCTGGGCCTAACAAAACAAAAAATACGCAGGGAGACGAAGAAGTGGCTGATGAATCAGCACCTTGCTAATTGTAATGCTCTGCAGGGTCCTAGACAATCCAAACTTTTACTGAAGGGTTGGACTGATGGACACGCTAGGGCAGCTACTGAACTACCAAGGAGTAGGCTAAGGAAGATAGCAGGACTCCTAACAGGGCACTGCTGTATGAGGAAACACCTCCACAACTTAGGAGTAGAGGAAAGTTCCCTATGTAGGGGTTGCGGCATGACTGACGAAACGTCAGTCCATGTTCTCTTAGAGTATCCACACTGGGCTGTACTAAGCAGGCGAATCTTCGGAGTACCTGTTATGACCCCTGGAGACACAAGCAGACATCCACTGAAAAAGGTTGTGGCCTTTATTGAAGGGCTCGGCTTCATGGAAGTCTAGGTAGCAGGAATGGCACAATGGGCCCGCCAGTGGCCGCAGTGCCGGAACCTTGGCTTGAGTTTGTCCAGGACAAGGCTCGCCTGAACGGCGTACAGATTTATATCACGGTTTCAGGAGGTGAAAAATAAAATGTTCAGTTTTCCACTGCGCTTTTCTGCACAAGAGAAAATGAACGCCATGGTGCTGGAACTGATGGTGGCATGATATACTATCGTTCTGAATGGGTTTGCTGCTTCAAATCGCAACACTTTTTACCCCCCGGTCTCATAGTCTATATACTGTATACCTTTTTCAATCCGCGAATGCCATTTAGCATCTCGTGACAAAATAAACATGTGTTAGAAGGGATATTTTACCTTCATTTGTTGCTGTGATTCACGGAAAGAAAAAGAGAGAGGTAGACAACCAGTAGTACATCTCTTCTTCGCGCATTACGTTTTTGGTAGCTGACAAGTTCAGCAAGGACAGCGTATTTATCCTCCTTCGGTTTAGGGACAGTCACAAAACTCACAAATTACTTGGGGACATCCATGTTTAGACGCGGAAGCAGTGGCTTGTGTGTAAATTTTAAATTTTATACTTTTTGAATGACAGTTATCAAGTAGTCTTTATTCTGTTTCTATATCAAACATATCTCATATAGATGATATTTATTGTTTTAGAATAAAATAGAACCAGTAATATGAAATAAAACTAATTTTCAAAACAACATCTTTATTCAACATTCCGGCAAAGACTTCTGCTAACTTTCACGTTGGCAACCAAACTATCATAATTCATCACACATATTAATCATTATCCACCATAGTAAAGATCTAGGTGCTTCACAAATCAATTCTTTTATGAATAAGGACATACTTTCCGATTCTGGAGGTTAGTGGAATATTTGTATGCCAAATTTCATGGGTAAGTTTATAGCTAAAACAAAAAATATTTATTGTAATGATACCATTCATAATATAGGGTGAATACTTAGTATGTATCAAAACAAAACTTTCTCATGGGGCGTAGTGGTATCAAAATGTTGACCTTCTAGTTCTATTGTACCCCAAAACGCTGTAAATTTGGCACTACCCATAACAATACTGACCTGTTTAAAATAGCTGTTATAGAAGGCTGCAAAATATCGTAACTGATGATGTGAGAAGGCAATACACCATTTGATGGATAATTATTTCTAAACCACTCATTTGGTTCATTATAAAATGAGTCTGCTTCGTCAGTATAGTTTTCTAGATTATTTATATTGGGAAGACACGTCAAAAAACGTGTGGTGACATTTTTGTGAATATGACTGAAAAGAAAAATGCATTGTATTTTATATGCAAAGCCCTTATAAAATACAACTTGATTTATTTTACCTATAGAGAGGAGTTGAATGGCAAGGCATTAAAAATAATAAGTGTTTGTCTTCTGGATTTTTTTCAGATATTTCCCTTAATGGTATCATAACATCAAGGGTACCGCGCTGGTGAATCATTCCAAAGTACCATATTGGTACTAAATTTCCAATAAATATAACTATTGTTACCAACCATACTGATAAGCTGCATAAAAAGAATAATGTATTAGTTAATATTTTTAAAATGTCAACTATGTTTGGGAACGGGACTTAGAATGCTTTATATATTCAACTATTCCTTAATTGGACATTTCATGGCATTTTAAAAATTATAAACTTACTTTGTAGATTTTCTACTCCAAGCAGATAAAAATCTTGATGTTATGTAAAATATCATTGGAAATAATGGTAATATAAATCTAAATTCTTTGTGTGGTAATAAGCTGAAAAATAAACAAGAAGTGATTAAAATCCACAACATTTCCTATATACTTACCTATACATGAACACAGTAAACACAATAACTTTGAGCAAAACCAGCTCATTTGGGTGAACTAGTCTATTTTTTAATATTACCACAGTAGCTAAAATGAATGGTAGGAGAAATATACCAAGTACACTTGGAATTCCTGATGATAAGTACCAATGCCAAGGTTGTTCTCCATAAAATGAGCTCAAGTTTTGAAGTAAATTAAATTGTAGAAACTTGTAAGGTGTTATAAGAAGTGATCCATGACATACACTATCAAGCAGTGTTGTCAAAGTCAATGTAATAATCCTAAAATGATTAATATTAGTTACTGCAATATCTTACATAATACAATTTTTTTATTCACCCTATTGGTAGATATTTGGTAATAATAATATTAAATATTGATTTTTTTGATATTTTGAAATGGTATAATCCAATTGGAATCCAAATAAGTGCACTGGTCGGTCTGATAAAAAATAAGAGAGCTGCAATCCAAATAAATTGTGAAGATTCTTCTGTAAAATAAAACATATAGGAGTTATTGTTTCAGTTCTTACCATTTTAAAACTTTCTGGTCACTAGCAAAAGAATAACAGAGGGGCTCTTCCTATTGTATATTAATATAGTTTAAATTGTATCAAAATTATATTGAACTAGTAGGTACATACCTATTCCTTTTCCTGGCCATGGAAATTTAGTAAGTGCTATTGTTGTTAGAGAACACTCAAGAGTATTTATTATAGTCCTTGAACCAGTATAAAACCAAAACCATGAACTTCCCATTGAGAAAATTGCCCATTTTTTGGTCCCTGACCACTTATAAAAACATAAGTCAGAATAAGCACTTAATAATGCTTGCAATACTCGAGGACCATACACCTAAATTTCCACAGTTTAATACAAAAAGAAGAATAAAGATTCACTTGATCAAATGAAGAAAGACTTACTAAAGTTTCAACAGTGTCCAGTCCAATATAATTCAAGAGTTTGTAAAAGGAAGCTATAATCAAAGAAGGTATATAGTTTCGAATCCCTACAGTCCATTCCCAAGTTAGATATCCATATCCATATACTAATTTATGTGCCACTTCCAAAGTTTGCCAATATTCATCTGGTACATAAAATGTTTGAACCAAATACACGGATGATAACCGTATACTCAAGAATATTAGAAATACATCTATATTTTTCATTTTATTTTAAATTGATATTTATGAATAAAAGCAACAGAGATAATAACTTTCATAGATACACAAAAATAATTAAAACATATTAAAAGTGGTTAACTTAATAAAAGGCTCATTTTGTAGACTTCCTGATGATTATTTATATTTTCATTTTTTAGGTTATTTTATTTCTATTTGGTTGGGTTATTTGATGATCATATTCTCTTCTTTTTTTGTTTGTTGAGCAATGCTTGAGCAAGGGAGGACTGGTTCAGTTCTATGATTAGAGTACACTTGGTGTCATGTGTGAATACTAAAGAGTCTCTCTCTACTGACTGATTATGTAAGCCAAAATAAGCAGATTTCTTCAATTGAAATACGGTTGTGTCAGTCGATGGTGTCACTATTCAACACTAGGTAGTCCAATTCTCAATTATATTTGCAGTATTAAAACGTATTCAACTATTTTTATTTAATTTAAATTAATAACTTATTTTGTAATTTATAATAAGTCTATGCTTTCATAGGAATCTTCGATATTGAATGTTAAATGGGATGGCTTGTTCAGCTTTCAACTGACTAACGTAGTACTCTTAACACACCTTAGGTTTAAACAGTTTTTTAGAGTATTTTCAAATATGGCGTCTGTTAGTTTGACCGGCAAATTGGAAATTTCGGAAAATATGAATAAAGTAAGTCATAAAGTGTGCTTAATATTATCCATTTTTATTTTATATATTTACAGAAAGATATTTCCGATCAACGTGCCTTACAAAATTGGAAAATTAACTTGCGAAAATTGTTTAGCACACAAAACCCCGAAATATTTATCGAAAGTACTGATAAATTTATGGAATCTAATTACACCATTGCTTCTTATAAAGCTTATTTAGACCAAATACCAGTGTTACGAAAGTATTTTAAAACTATTATGGTAAGTCTCTTGAAGTAATGTATGAGTAGGTGCACAAATTTTAATAGTAACACCTGTTATCATCTCAATATAATTGATCTTTCTTGACAATGTATACCTTGTCTAGTGTTTCTAAAAACACTTATGAGTAGGTTGTTTATGATTATTGTAGGTGACAATATATTTTTTATTAAAGTGAAATTAATGAGAAGCAGCTAGCTTCATTTAAAATGGTAATATTAGAAGGTTCCACAAAGTAAGGGTCTAAATAGTAAATTCAACAATATTCCACACAAATTTCTTGATAAGATTGATTTTTTCTTGTTCCAAATTCTGTATTGTATATTCAACATATAATGGACTGATAGTGATAGTATGAATGGTTGAAAGAAATGCAAAAAAATTTTAACTTGCTAAATATATTTTTTAACAAATCTGTTAGCTTTGAAGTATAAGGTGTATGTTTTAGAATCTACTCACTGATGATACAATTAATATTTTTACATGCAATGTTACCAAGTGGATAATAGAGAAAATAATAGATGGGAATCATAGTACTTGGTGTGTAAAAAGGGAACTTTTAAAATGTGTTAATCCTATTTTACAAAGTAACAGGAGTAACATTTATTTTATAACGAATATAGTTAAGGATATTCCACCAAATTATCTGTAAGTATATATATTATTTATATATCAACAGTTAACCAAAACTCATTATTAAGTTTCTTGCGGATCATAATTTTATTTTAACTTGGATTGGATAACAGAGGACAGAGTATTGTCACAATGCACAGTTCTGGGCAGAAAACTTACCATACCCATTTAGAATACTTCTAATGTGTATAAAAATATTTTTGATTTCAGGTGTAAAATATTGGACAGCTTGAATTATTATGGAGATTTTGATTTACAAGCAACAATCTTGGAAGCTATTTTTGTTATATATGGCAAAGCACGGATCATTGCTAGCTTAAAAGAACTAATGCCAGATTCAACTGAACTAAGACAGAATATTGCTCAAATCAAAGAAAATACGTTCCATGAAGATGGCAGAGCTTTCTTGAATATAATTAATAAACAACAAAAAAATATATTTTCATTGAAATGTTTGAATATACAAATTAATAGCAGTGTATATGTTATTTCTGTGGTAAGTATTGTAGATATAGACTTGAATAAAATAAGCCTAATTTCTATAACTTTTTTGTCACTTTTCCTAATCAGTGCTTCAAATCACAGGCAAAGATTACAGAATAAAAATATAAGATGTTTCCAGGGCGGTTTGATTCAAGTTGCTGTCCCAAACGGACGCCGCTCTCATAAATTATGTTTATGACTCGCTTTTGTTGTCAATAACGAGACCGGTAGATACCAGATATGTTCGAAAAGCTTATTTTATTTTAAGCTATACAGGGGTAATTAGAGAAATATATATATTTAAATTAATAGGATTCTTTATCACAAAGGTTTATTTTTAAATGTTAATTATTTAGAAAAATGTTCGGGATATGAATTTGAAAAGGTAAGTAAAAAATAAACTTGAATTTTTAAAATGAATCAATTCACAGTTTTTATCCAGCATCTTAGTAATTTTGTGATACTTATTGATAATCTAGCAGATATTTATCACAAATTCAATTAAATATACTCATTAGCCACCAGAATAATAGGGCCACTAAATCTTAAATTTTGATCTTAAAATAACGCATATTTTTGGATTGACAAGGTTAAAACAGTAAAAAGAGACGCAGCTGCAGGATACCTTTATTAAAAAATTTTATAAATGTTGTAAAATACTAAGTTTAGAGTTTGGTTTATGTGTTAAATTTAATCTATTAACTTTCAAATTTTTCAATATTAATTTGAGAGTAAAATATATACGGACTCTGGTATAGAGACTGGCATAATATATTTGAAAGGAAATTATGATTATATTGATGATGAAAAGAAAATTTAGTAAATTCGTTCGAAAGGAACTGACCAATTCCCCTTTGGTTAGCTATATAATTGAATTTTTGTGTTTTCTTGCTTAATGTACTTGTTTATATAATATCTATATTATAAAAATAAATCCGTAATTTTGTATTAGCAAATATTACAGAATATTTGGTGTTTAAGCTTTGCTATTAAAGAGAAAAATATTATTATGACTTTTTGCTCATTTCAACAATTAATTAATAAATTTAAAAAATCTATACAACATAAATATAAAACACGAACAACCAATAAACACCGTTCTAAAATAACAGCACTCGACGGGCGACGTCCCATATAATATGCCAAATTAAATGCAAGTAAGGACAGCGACGTACTGTACCATCCGAGTCACCAGCGGCATCGGTGCTTAACGCGATAAATTCGAACGAGTGAAACATCTTATATTTTTATTCTGTAATCTTTGTCACAGGTACTCAATCACAATGTCAGTGTTTTAATTTTTAACCAGTTTAGTGCGCCATCTCTTGTTTGGAATATAAACTATCCTTTTGGAAGTAAATTCAGTTTGCAACAATTTGTTTTGTTCAATTTGAATTATTTTTGGGAATAATAATAGAGATGACTTTTTGAGTGCTTAATCAATGTGACAATTGAAGTCTAAATAACCACAATTTAAAAATTATTATGAATTTTTAGGATGATGATAATGGTATATGGCTAGATTTTAATTTGCTCAAAAATTATTTGAGTTGGTATCAAAAGACTGATTCAGATCAGTCATGGGAATTGATTACATTATTTTCCTCAGAAGTGGATACTGCATTTTTGGGGTAAGAAACAGAAAAATAAAATTGGTCTTGGACAAAAATATTCTTTTAATAATCTCTTGAATATGCTGACAATCTCTTTTGTTTGTAGTACTTCTGAAGAAAACTGTTTGGTGATTACATTGAAATTAGCTGGACATTGTGTAACGTCAGTTTCAGAAAACCAGGACACAGTCAATAGAATAAAGACTTTGGATTTAATCGTAGAAAGGTCCGTAGAAGGTGATGCATTGATTTCAAAAGTTCTACCCAAAATTTTGAGCAAAAAGTTTAAACAGTCTTCAAAAACTAATGGGAAAACGTTTAGTAAGTGTATAAACATCAATTTTTCAGTGTTTAAATAAAATTTATCAGCTCCAACAACCCACAAGTATAAGCTGCTCTTCCCTAAATGATGTTTTTCAAGTGATTTCAAAAGTTGCATATTCCATACCATGCGTTATTTATTTTAGATCGAAAGTTCCAACCATTATCGGTCAAAATAGAAAAGTGTGTGAAGTATCGCGAGATTAAAGATACGTCCAATATAAGTCTGGTAAGTATATTATTCCAGTTACGTAGTAACTTTTACACATTTTAGAAATTTTCCACATTTGTGGAGATTATTATTAGTTTTTTTCAATTAAGTATTTTTAAAAAATACTATGAAATAAAATATCTGTTGCAGACCAAAGCCATAATTCCAATTTCTTTCGGTTCTATGTCGAATGTAAGCAGTTCTTTTAATTGTTCAAAAAGATTAAGTGATTTTGAAGACGAAGAATGCGACATAGTCTCTACAGATGATCCTAATAAGGAACATTTTTCTGAAATTAGCGAAGGAACGCCTAATTCAAGAAATACACTCATCTTGGCAGGACGATGTACTAATAAAAGTTTCAATTATAGAGAAATCATGAGGTATGTAGTGGAAAACGGAATATATATGTAATCACCGATTCATTTTTTTTAAATTTTGACAACTGAAGTGTGTCATTGAAGTAGACGCTGCTCTACCTGGCGGTAGAAAACGGAACAAGTTTGATGTACATTGTTTTATAACCTTACTTTCTTTGCCATAAAGTTTAAACAGCAAATATAATAAGAAATAACATAAAATAATATCAGAAATAAGAGCAGACAACATAGTTTTATAAAGATCACTAGAATAAAATAAGAAATGAGAATGAACCAATCAAATCGCAGATTTTTTGACAATGACTTATATTTGTGTTTTGTGCAAGCTTAGAAAATTTCGTTCTAAGTCTTAGAACATAAAACAGACAGGAAGGAGCATTTACCGAATAAGTTGGAGGTTGCAAATGGCGAATAGTCGTTTCCGTTTTGACAGTGGCGTACTGTTTGTATAGGGAACAAAGAATATTGTCTAGGAGCAATGAAAATACGAATATAGCATAATACTTCTGATAATACTTTCGTTTAAACTTATTTTCACCAAAAAACTACATAAACAAGGCATGTTCTTTTATTCACTGGTAGATCCACCAATCTACCAACTGCGTTTTTATATTCATTGGTGGATTGTAGATTGAAGAAATGACGCGTTTATTTATTACTGTTGTATCAACCAAAATTGCAAACCACTCCACCGTTGTATCGAGGTGGTGGATAACTTTGGTGGTTCACAAAATGACAGTTAACCTCAAAAAACTAAAGATTTTTTGAAGCAGTCAAAGAAATGGACGAATTAATAGAAATAAATTTAAAATGTGGTGACAAAGGTATTGACGGCACTATTAACAGCGTCAGAAATTGAAAAAATTTCAAGTGGAACTATCAGATGAACTGCTACTAACAACAATCAACTTAATAATAGATTGTCAGTGGTCAGATGATTTAAATAACAACACTGCGTTTTTTTATGTGCCACCGATGACTCCAACATGTAGCTGCAGCGGAGACTGACCTCATTCAACCAATGGTGAATAAATGGCGACTTCCGTCGCATTTTCTTATACAGCTTATACAGCTAATGAGTGACAAGACTCCTTCCTGTCTGTTTAAGTTCTAAGTACAGTACATAACCTCAACCTCGCTATTTAGTTGTTATTTCATTTATATTTTTCGAAATTTTGAATTTCCTATTAGAAAATGTCATTAGTTAAATGGATGATGGCATTTTGATTGAGCAGGTATCAACCTTTCCTCATTTATATGCTAAAACTGATGGAAGGTATAAGAATAACCGGATGAGAGAAAATGCTTGGCTCATAATCGCTCAAATAATGGATTTGGATCATGCGCAATATCATTTTCCAAAAAAAAAATAAGCGAAAAAGATAAAAGTTGTTATCTTTTATTCTTATTCCTTATTTTAGCTTACTTCCTGTATAAACGCTGTCATTGAAATGCATCAAGTGAACATTCTTATTTTATTTTATTTTAGTTCTTATTTTATTTTAGTTGCTGTATAAACTCTGCTTAAGCTTTCCAATGTTTGATTTCAGTTTAAAACGTTTCCGTGTAGGATTTTTACATACATTTTGTTTTTTATGTATAGATCACAGGATGATTCCTTTCAAGACGTACATGGTGCTCGAAGAACTGCTCTCGGTACATTACAATCGAGTACCATTTCGGGTGAAAATTACGAAAATAAAATGAAAAAAACAAATAGAGTCTTTACAATGAGCAATTTTGATGTGGCCGTAACAACTGAAAATAAAAATATACCACAATCGCATACAGATCAGTCTAAAAAGAATGAAAATACTGGTGACGCTCTTATTGCTAGTGAATTACCAGATAGCACTGGAAATCAACATAAAAGTAGAACTTTTACATTGTCCGATGATGTATATTATAGTTGCCCACAGCTGAAATTTCCATATAATGAGGAGGAAATAAATGAAAATATAACTTTAAATTCTGGAGTAAGTAGGATATATTTTTACATGGTATTTATGTTTGGATAATACCACTTTCAGTACTCCTCAATTTTTTTAACTATCAAGTCTGTCCTAGATCACTTGAGGAAAAAAAATTTAAAACCATTTAAATATATACATGGTGACTCGCTTTTAAGTCTAGCATAATCAGTACAGAACAATAATGACTCGTAAAATAGACCATAAACGTTTTAGTTTGTGAAAACCTGCTTATCAAAAGAGATCTTTGAAATATTAAAAATATACAGGGTGTTTCGTTTAAAATAAAGATTACCGACTGTGCTAGATTTACGAGAATCAACCTGTTTATTTAAATTTTTGTCCAGAGATGAATTCAAAAGTTTTTTTTTTAATTCTATAGATTGAGACACTTAATTTTATTCCACACTGTATTATTTTTTTAATAACATTGTAGGCTACAAATAAAGTGTCTAAGAAATCTTCTCAAGAAGTTGGAAAAACTACAAAAAATTGCATAGAGAATCCAGAAAGTGTAGTACAACCGTCCTTGAATTTCGAAGAACAAGTAATTTGTACACTTGATGCTATAACTGAGACAAGTCAACCGAGTCCAAATTCCAATAGCCAATATTTCTCTCTTTCGCCAATCGGTGATTTTAGTGCTGCACCAAAACTGAAAAAAACTTCTGAAATCAATAAATTGGGACGGTCTTCAACTAAAATGAACAAAAACGAAAGTGACGAATCGATTAATAATGAAAAAGAAACAAATAAAAAGATACAGAAAGATGTAGTACCAAAAAAACTTCATCAACGCGATCCTCTTAAACAGATTAACACAGTTAAGAAAGGAAATAGGGATGATGAAGTTTATCCCTTAAATGATCCTAAAACGCAAAGGTAAATATGAAGTCTGTTGTTTCTCAGTTTGAGCTCGATAAACTCAAAAACTATTGAACTGATTTTCGAACGGCTTTCATCAATAGTCCCTATTGTAATTTTCAAACTAAGAGGAGCGATTTGAATTTAAGTTGGCATTTCTGCAGCTTAGTGATTGGTTAAATTGCCACGAGAGGCTAAAGAACCATCCTTTATGTCGATCCAACGTTGTCAAATATAGTAGTAACTACATGTGGCTTTTGCGATTACGCATGCGTCCATGCCAGTAGGTAGCATACTGAGCTTACAACCCAGAGGTCCAGGTTCGAAACCGGGTTTGGACCAGGGTTTTTTTTTGGTTTTTTATTTATTTTCTATTTTTATACATAGTTGAATGATTTCGTCAGCCATTCTTGCACGATGGTGTCTACGAAACAAATTATTTTCATTAATTGGCCATAGTGTTGCAAACAATATTGCCGAGATATATATGGCTATGCTACAATTGAAATGTTGTCATGCTGGCTGGGCTATAGTTGCCAATACTGCAGCCACATATTGCACTAAAAATATTGCCCGTTTAGAAGGTGCTAAAGTGTATATGTGTGACTAGGTCTAGCATAATCGTCGTGAGCATTTATTTGTTAGAAGTCAGTATTTTTAATTCAGGGACTATGATCGCCATAATCTTTACTCAATCGTTACTATATAATTTATGATTATACACTTTTAACGCCCTTTAGATAACTTTTGATTGATTGAATTTTATCACTTTGTCTTTAAAATGATCAAACCATAAACTTTTTAGATGATATACTAATAAACATGAACTTATCAATATAGGGCGCAAGTCCACGGGTACCTACGTCATCTGACAGTCGCCTTAAATACACAAGCGTTCTCTGCACGACACGAATTCCTTAATAGTTTTTTATTTAGTGTTTTTTTTTCGAGTTTGTTTTAATAGCTTAGTTAATTTAAAAGCTATATCTGACTGTTTACAATAAAAAGGATCATTAAATCAATACAAAACAACCAAATTACTCATCCTCAGTGCGACTGTCATTAGTGTCAACTTGTCAGTTGGTGGACATGCGCTGTTTATTGCAGAACTCAAATATTCAAAACAAAAATACAGGTTCATGAATTAAGGAGCGGATAAATATCATACCAAATACCGATGTTACCAGCCCTGTTGTTTTTCCCCCGCATGTTGAGATGCGCATGCGTTCATGCAGCCTTTAACCTTCTATTCGATAAAACTGAATGTGAGCTGATTAGTACAGTTAATATGATACTGGGCTTACAACTCGGAGGTCGTAGTTTCGAGTTTGGGCCTGGGTTTTCTTGTTTTTTTTTTAGTTTTCTATTTCTTATTTTCTGATATTTTTATACATAGTTACACTTTGATCAACCGGGTTTGGGCCTGGGTTTTCTTTTTTTTTTTAGTTTTCTATTTCTTATTTTCTGATATTTTTATACATAGTTACACTTTGATCAACCGGGTTTTGGGCCTGGGTTTTCTTGTTAGGAATGTCAATCTTCTTTTTTATTGACCTGTGCCTCGTAGTGCATGAGTCGGAGACACCTATTTACAAATAAAAGGCTTGATAGACAATGATTATAGTTTCTCTAGATTTATTCAACATAATTCATATTTATGTGAAACGTCTGGGTAAGAAGATACAAGAAACAGTAACCAATCATTCTATATGAAAATATATCAAGTTTCATATACCTAAACTAACATTAATATCTTTGAATCTCCTATGTTTAAATATATAACATTATGATTGATTATAATGACTATAAATAGTGTAACTCGCACTATTAAACGGGAAAAGTGTTGTCCCACTTTGAGATTTTCCTTCAAAATATCCTACAATGACCATACCAGAAGAGCAAACAGAGGTGTCAACATAAACAGTGTCTAAGTTTATTTTTTGGAACTTTAGTTCTTTACGCCAGGTTATGTTTGAGCGACCAGGGGTCGCGACGCAAAAGATCTGACCGTTACGCGTTACGTTACGATACGTTATGTTACATTGCTTCGTTATGTGCCTTGCTTTTGCGTGCTTGTGCCTCCTTAGTCTCTCTCTCGTTTACGAAGCAGCGATTCATAATAATAAATATGCTCCTCCCCGGATTCGAACCCGGGCCGTCCGCGTGCAATGCGAGCATTCTAACCACTGAACCACCGATGCTATATTGAAATTTTATGCAAAGCTGGTATTCGCAAAGCTAGTGATCTACTTGAATTTGTTCGGATAAATTTTTACTATTATTTCCATAATTTTTTTTGCGCGAATAAGGGGTCTAGCTACTTTTCGAAATACAGGGTGTTGAAATTTAGATAACTTGAATGTTTTAATTCGATAACTTTAAAACGGGTGGATAAATTGATTTGACATTTGGCAGGTAGTTTTTAAATGTAAAAGGGCATATTTTGAAAGAAATCGTAGTTTGTGCAACTAGTGTGGATATGATGGCCATATCGCACGAGGACGAAGATGGAGCACGACGCCGTAGGCGGAGTGCTCAATCGTTCAAGTGCGATATGGACAATCCACACGAGTCGAGCAGCATATTTTTTCTACGACCCACTTAGGAAAAAATCTAGAAAATAAAAATTTCTATAAACTGTAATATAACTTCAAATTAAAAATTTAACAATTCAATTTTATGTTTCCACTAATTTTGTAGTGAACGAATGTCCAATTTGTATAATGCTACGGTTTCCTTTTTTAAATATACGATGCTGTTATAAGTAGATGTTGCCAGTCGGACTCTCTCATGGAGGGTACCGTACCATTATCCATAATAATGAATATTCTGCTAAATATTTCAAACGTCTACCTGTTGTCGTTATTAATATCAAGCAGAATGATTATTTAAAAATAAAATTAACAATGAAAAAAATTCCTCGCGGGGAATCGAACCCGGGTCTACCGCGTGAGAGTCTGGTGTGCTTACTACTCAACCACCAAAGAATATGCAAATTGTTTATCTATAACGTCGGATGTATTACATAACTTTTGCTTAAAAGGAACTAAAGTTCCTACCGTGTGTCCCGCGACACGTTCTACCTTTTTATTTTTCTTCATTCCACAGATGTTGCCACGTCCATAAAATTAGCCTCAACAACCCAGCCCAATCAAATCTAAAATACCTAAAAATTTAGTGCTTTTTATGTGCTAATTAGTTGCCCT
>CAJUYG010000013.1:205795-242875 GCA_910591675.1 Galerucella calmariensis | reverse complement strand
CAATATCTTCAGTTGACAATATTATTGATCAAGTCAGCGATACAAAATTGACTTCAAATAATCTAACGAAAACTTCAACAGTTGCCCGAAAACGTAGAAAACTGTACGATAATACCATGATGATGTTACCGTCCCCTGAAGAAAGCAATGAAGTGAGAGGTTTGAGAGGAGTCGAAAAAATTTCAGATCAGTTGATCAAACAAAGTACGATACTCGCTGATGTATCTATCAATAATGAAACCTTTAATCATGGTAAGATAAATTTGAAAATGTAGTTTCTTCAATATTTTAGCTCAAGTAGAACGAGAACGTTGTCATAAGATCAAAAAGTTCGATTTTATTCCTCTTATACATGCTGTTCCAAGATGTTTTTAACACCCTATAACTCAGAAAATGATTAATTTTATTTGGAAATTGGTAACTGTTAACTAGACCTACATATGGTATACTGGACATCTATGACCGGCACGGTGACGTCATACACAACCTAGATGAGCCCGTCCCACCCAGGATGTTCCTCTTTAAGCGAGGTACATCTCCGGGGAGGACTTCCACCACTTCCCCCCATCTTATCCGATGGGTCTCATCTTCGTAGTTCGCGTTTCGGCGTACAGCTCGTCTCTAGCTAAAAGGGCTAGCAGCTGGGGGCGAGCCGTCTTCTCTTTGGCCGTGTAACCTCGGTGGTTTTTTCTTCGGTGGTCTTTCGTTGTGTGTGTGCGTCCTCAGCCGGCAATTTCGGCTGAAAACACCCTTATAGAGTGTGTATTCTTTTTTTCCGATCTCTTACAGGCGATTTTAAGCCATTAGCTGAGCTAATAGCTTAGTCACCTATTCGAGGATCTGTTGTTTCGTTGTTGTCGTCGTTGTTTTCTTGTTAGCTGCGGCTTGGGCGTAGCTGACTCCTGTATTCTTCACTGCTGTTGCTGTTGTCCTTGTCTTCTAGTTGTTTGGGGCTTTTGGGCATCCTTTGTAGTTTGCCGGGTGTTCTCCCTGGCAGTTTGCGCAGGTGGCCGGCTTGGTCTTCGGTCGTGGGCAGTCTTTGGATCGGTGTGGTCCTCCGCACTTCACGCATTTCGTGTTTACGTTACACGTCGTCTGTCCGTGGTGGAAGCCTTGGCAGTTGTAGCACTGCGTCGGCCCTTTTCCTCTTCTTTGTTCTCCCCACCTGATCCTCACGTTCTGGATGTGTTGGATTTTCCGGATTTTCTCTTTTTCTTCAGGCTCCAGCTCCACCAGGTAGATGGGTAGCGGTCTTCTCTCTCCGAATCTGGAATGTAGTTGGGTTAGTCGTGTCTCTCGATTTCTTCCTTGGTGTCCTCGCAATGCGTTAGTCCTCGGATGACGACACGGTGACGTCAACACATTGAAAAGCAACTTGGAACGCCCTGTATATGTGTGATGAATCTATTCCAATGCTTTGCAATCTTTTTTTTTCGATAATTTAGTTACTTTTATTTTCAACAATTGGTTATACTGTTTATGTTGACGTTTAAAAACGTCGATGTAAAGTTATTCGGTACGTTAGACTCATTTTGTTTAAATTACCACAAATTTGATAAAACTGTACCTTAAAAGATGAAGAGTAGAACAAAGTATGAGAAACTAAAACCTTTTCATACCATGCCCGTTAGATATGTATTATTTTCGACCAAAATGTGTATTACAATAACAAAACTATCATCCCTATGTCCACTGTATGCAAGTGGATGAGGCTGTGAAAGACACAGGACATCTCATAACGAACTGTGTACGGTTACAAGCGCGAACGACCGTTTTGAAGCCATAGGCGTGTGAAGTATAAAGAGAACTCGAAAAGTTATTCGCAGTCAGGTGTAAACACAAAAAACATAAATTTAAGATACAAATGAATATACAACATGAATGTATAAATGTAGCAAAGTATTACTTGTTATTACAGTTGCTTCGAATAGAGTGCGCCACTGCAACTTTTCGAGTTCTGTACTCATACTACTCTGTAGTGGTTTGTTGTTTATTTGGAAAATAAGTGGATATTATTAAAAAAAAGTAAATTGATATTAGATGTGAAAATAATAGTGCCACACAAATTTGAAAATTACTTTTTAAAGAGTATAAGACCGTTCACTAAAAACAAACATCTACTTATCGGGCTGTATGCCCCGCTAGACGATAACTTACAGTTCCAAGTTGAACGGGGTTAAGATATATCCACGATATAACCAATCATTCTGGTTTAGCGTGCACAGTGTTATTGCATAACTTCTTCCCTTAGCAACAATCATCGAAATACTTTTAAATATATTTTGTGACTTTGTAGGATACACGAAACAAATTACAGATAAAAATATGAACGGTTCCAGGGAAGTTGAACGTAATGTCACAAAAGAATTTAATAGAACTTTAAAAAAGGTCGATAAAAAGAAACCGAGAAGATCTAAATATGAAGTAACTTATAGTGAAGAAGAAGCAAAAGAAGAAGCGTTCAGAAAAAAATGCAGAAATATTGTACGTGCAAACACAACGAGCATTGACGATTTTTATAAAAAAACGGCAAAACGAAGGAAATATAGTGATCCGTTGGGAGAATCAAAATTACGTAGAAGGCCTATTACTAGTAGAAATTATGACACCAATTTTACACTGGATCGTAAGTGGCAATTCGATCGGAAAACTCTTAAAATGTTTTGAATAACTTTTGATAATTATTTATTTTTTAGGTAGCGAGTGGGCCGAACTTCAGTATATACTTGAATCTGAACGTAGGCATAGTGATGGCACAAAAAGTTCAGCGAAAAAATATTTGAAAAAAAGTAAGCTGCTTTATTCCATATATGAAAATTTCTTTAAGAAAATGTCAAGATTTCCTATTCACTTCATTACTGTGTATATTTTATTTGCCATCTCAACCTTATTGTTAAGAAAATGGAAAATTGTTCATCACTTATTATCATTTTACTTTCGAAAACACCACAGTTAGTAAGTCAACCTTAACCCTTTAAAAGGCAAAACTTGCAAAGTTTTTATTATTTAAATAAAATATTATATTTACATTGACATTGTTCTACAAAGTCTGTCTGACAATCAACTGACTTCCAGCATATATCAACTACAATTATTGGGGCAACTGGGGACCCTGTATAATATGGCCTACCTGTCAAAGTCTATTATCTTCATGGTAAACGTTGTATGTATGTATGTAATTTGGGGTGACATTCACTGAGACCTAAAAGATCTATTGTGCCCCCTTACTTCTACTCAGTTTCTGAGGAGAGTCTCAGAAACTAGTAGTTCCTTTAGTCCTATTTCCCGGAGGAATTTTAGGATGTCTGCAGGCTTCAACTTAGGTAAATGTTCCTCTTCTATCCAGTAATCTCCCAGGTGCTGTGCTCTAGGATTCTGAAGTGCTGTGCAGTTGGAAAGTATGTGGATGGAGGTTTCTTCTTCCATGCCACAAAATCTGCATTCATCTTCCTCCGCTATTTTGAGCTTTTTCAGGCGACAATGTCCCGTTAGGATCCTTGTTAAAACTCTTAGGGGTAGTTTTACTTTGACTTATGCATTCATTTGATCTCAACAGGTTGTGTTGTAGTCACCCAGAAGAGTCTTTGATTGTATAAGCCCTACTAGATCTTTCCAATGGTCAGATCTTCTCTTTTTCTCGGCTTAATCTATTTCTTCCAATATTACATTGGGGCTGATTCCGCAAAAGGGTTCAGGCCCCCAGAAAGGTATTTCAGTCCCCCTCTTTGCTAGTTCATCTGCTATTTAATTTCCTTCTATTCCAGTGTGTCCTGGAATCCATAGTAAGGTGACTATATTGTTCTCGCCTAGTTCATTGGGTTTGTCTAGGCATTCCCACACCATTTTGGAACTGCTTACACAAGAGCTCAGTGCTTTAATGGCTGCTTGACTATCCGACATTATGATAATCCTTTCTCTTCTGTATCCTTTATCAATATTGAACTTGGCGCACTTTCTTATGGCGTGGATTTCCGCTTGAAATATACTTGGGGTTTTTCCCAAGCTTTCAGAGTGGTTGATTCCTGGCCCGAACACTCCTATCCCAGTTCCTTTTATTGCTTTTGAGCAGTCTGTGTACCATTGAACGACATTCTTTCCTAGTCTGGTAATGGTAATTGGATCCCATTTCTTCTTGCTGCTTAATTCCGTAACAAATTTCTTTGAAAAGTTATACTTTTTCATCTTGATTTCTAAAAAGTGAGGTGGTTTTTTTTAACGATTCCTTCTCTACTTAGTCTGTATCTTGTTCTTTCTGCAACACTTTCCACCACCACATATGAAGTGGGGTGAGGTTGAGAATCATTTCCATGGCTGCCGTTGGGGATGTTCTCATTGCTCCTGTAATGCATATACAGGCTAGTCTTTGAATTTTGGAGAGGTTTTCTCTCGTCGTAAATAGGCTAGTTCTACTACTCCACGCAATGGCTCAATAAGTGATGATTGGTCTCACTATGGCAGTGTACATCCAGCTTAGGATGTTTTTGTTACAGCCTGTTAACGTTCTCTGTTTTTGTATATTTCTTTTATTATAGATAAATCTACAACCAGGAAATCTAGTCCAAAAAAGGAGGCAGAGGAAAATTATCCAGTTAATAAGAAAAAAATTAACATTATATCGAACATTTGTGTGAAACCCAGGAATAACCAAAATATTCCGCAAGATGCCGATCAACATGTACGTTTTGTAATTTTTTGAGCGATTCGAAATTATTAAATGTTTTAAATTTAACTTTAGGTGGAAATGGAAAACGACGTGGAAAGCGACCATAGCATCAACTATAATGTTCAAAGAGATGAAGAAAATGTACCAAAAACGGTACTAATCAAAAGTAAGATATTTTTGATTTTATTTTTTTTCATAATAACTTGGTTATTTTTTCCAGGTTTCAGCTGGACTGCTTTGACTTTCTTTGAGGACGATTATATAACTATTAACTCCGAAGATTTTATTGGAAAATATTTGGTTTTATTCTTTTATCCCTATGACTTGTAAGCCACATCTAGTTAACTACTGAAATTTAACACATATTAACATCTTTCCTCTGTAGATTTATAAAAGATTCTCCACACGCAACACTAGTGAATCTTTTTTAAATCTTCAGCGAAACGTTTCATTTCTATTATTTCAACATTTTTCCTTTTCAGTGGAGAACTCCCTAGGATTTTTCCTCCCACGGAAATTCACTTCTTCAATAAACATTTCGAAGAGTTTCAACAACTGAACACCAATATTTTGGGTTGTTCCGTGGATTCGATTTACTCGCATAAAGAATTTGTAAAGAAGTATACGAATAAGTACTCGGAGAGGATAAAATTTCCTTTGATAGACGACTCCAATCATAAAATTTGTAAAGCTTTTAATGTACTCAATCATAACTCCGGACACTCCTACAGGTAACTATAAATACAATGGAGGTTGTTGAAAATAATCCCCCATCCTAGACCATTCATTTACTTTTCAATTTGATCAATGAGTTGTTAAACTTGACAAAAATTTTTGCCATTTGCATCTACATCAACCTATTCTTAGTGCTGACCTAGGTATACTTTGGCAAGTTTATCTGAAGCCCTGAAAGTATTGTAGTCGAAAACATTCGATATTGCCACGTTTAACTATGAAAAAGCTAAAGTGCCAAGTTTGTAGTGATGATAATTAGAAAAGGAACTTTTTATTATTAACAATATGATTTAACTCTAATTCTTTAATGTGCTTGTTTCTTTGGATTTTTTCTATTAACATTATTTTTTCAATTTATGAATATTAAAAGATGAGCACTTTTCCAAATTTGTTATGGGCTTCTTCAAGCTCTGACAGCGTTTTACGAAACCCATAACTACCACA
This sequence comes from Galerucella calmariensis, assembly GCA_910591675.1. NCBI lineage: Eukaryota > Metazoa > Arthropoda > Insecta > Coleoptera > Chrysomelidae > Galerucella > Galerucella calmariensis. The sequence goes on along the minus strand of CAJUYG010000013.1, from coordinate 237,033 downwards.
CCCTCCGAATTACATAATTGGTGATTTTTATTGAAAGCTGACTTCTTATTGGCAAACGCGTGCGTGTGTTCTTCCCTCTCACTTCATCAATTGACTGATATTGATTTATCCAGTGGCGTTGGTATTGTCAGTGACCTTTGTTTTTTCAGTTTTACTTGGTAAAATAGGTACCGTACCCCATTTGTACGTTTATTACGGATACCGCCGTGTTTCCTCGCCTCTTCCGATGCCCCGTAGCTTCAGATAAACTTGCCAAAATTATAGGTATCACTTAAAAGTAGGTATAACCTAAAGTGCCCCTTAAATTCCACATATACTGGTTCCAAAATATACAGGTCGTCCTCAAAAGATGTCATTTTAAATAAATAGAAAAAAACAATTAAAAGACACCCTTGCTTGAGTCCTTTTACAAGGATTTATGCTGGAGCTCCTGATTTTACGTTATCGTCATTGCTTAAGAGATAAATGTCGCAATTAACTGTTAACAGTTGAGTGCTGTTAACACTAGTGGATAAAGCAGATAAATTGTTTTTGTTGCTTCTTTTTTTCTAGGGCTGTAGTAATTATCGATCAAAATGGAGATATAACAGTTAAAATTGTGGTCGAAGTGAATTTGGAAATGGTATTGGATGACACATTAAAATACATCAGATTACAAAGAGGAATTTAGACGAGGAAGTTTAGTTGTTTTTATTATATTTTTTTTTTCGTAGATAAACATCTAAATCTATTTATGTTATAAGAATTAAAATTCAATATTTTTGTTTGTTTTCATTGAACATTTAATAAAAGTTTTCTAAAAAAATTATTTTTTGTTATTTATTGAGCGCCTATTACTTTGAAATGTATTTTGATGTGAAATTTTCATGTCGTTGGAAAAGCAGATTGAAGGAGTAGTTTTAGAAAAAACTAACTGTATCTTTGTGTATATTATCTCTGACTGTATCCACACATTTTCATTTGAAAAGATGCACAGTGCTATTCAAAAGTCCCCTACCCACCTCGTATCTTTTGAACGGCTATACTTACATTAATTAATTTGGAGGGTGAAAATAAAGTGTTGTAAACTTCTCTACGAATGGTAACAGTTGACGAAATAGTAATAGATGACGTCTCAGTGCCACTCTGGCCAATAATTTTAAATAGGACCTTATGGCAAGTGATATCTCGTTTGAAAGGCATTGACATTGGCTACATAGCCATATTAATTTTGTTTGGGTTTAAACTAATTTTGACGGATGGATTGAATAAATACCAAAATTATTGAAATTATTTTTTTAAATCTAATTAATCAAATATCAACAATGGATTCTTATAGCAAGTGTTCGAGATGTGCTCCGTCTACTTCCTGATAGTAATACATCCTATTAGTAAACTCTTGTTGTACTCGTTCGAATGTGTCAGCTGAAATTGCATTACATGCTTCAATACTTCTTTCTTTCAAAACGCCAATGCTATCTGGTGCCGTAGTATAAACCTTGGATTTCAAGTACCCCCATAGAAAAAAATCTAATGGTGTCAGATCTGCTGACCGAGGTGGCCATTCTATAGGACCGAGGTGGCCGATCTATCTACCTCGATATTCTTCATCCAGGTAACGTCTCACTGCACCATAATAATGTGCAGGAGCACCATCTTGTTGAAATGTTATTTCCAGATGGCCGAATTCATCTGGATTATCTCCAGAATTTCAAGAATTAACGGCTCAATTGCATTTTGTAACATCTCCAGATACACTTCACCGCTTAAATTTGAATTTAGGAAGACATGACCAACTATGTGGTTTCCCAAAATACCTGCCCAAACATTGACTTTTTCTGGAAATCGGGTATGTTGTTCACGAAAGGTGTGAGGATTTGTGTCACTCCAATACCTTACATTTTGTGTATTCACATTTCCATTGGGGCAAAAAGTACTGTCGTCACTAAAACAAATTGTTTTTGTGTAATGTGGCTTTTGACTAATTTTCTTTGTTATACATTCACAGAATTCGAGTCTTCTGTCGAGGTCGTCATCCGAAAGGTGGTGCACCATTTTTAACTTGTATGGATGAAATTTATTTTTAACCAACACTCTCTGTACTGTACTTTTACTTACTTCACAGATAGACGCAACTTTAGTTGAAGAGGAAGTAGGGTTTACTACCATTTCAGCAACTATATCAATTTTTTTATCATCACTAAATGTTGGTCGACCAGATCATTTGGCATCTTGAACACTACCTGTTGCTTCAAACTTGTGAAGAAGCTCCCTCAAATAAGTTCTCGAGATAGGGTGATCTGGGCATCTCTCATTAAATAAACGTTCCGCTCCATGGAGATTCTTTCTAGATTCACCAATTATTAAGATAGCTGCAACTTTGTCGGCTTGAGTACATACCATTTTGCCTATGTAAACTCTTAAACGTCTTAAACAATAATAAAATTAAATATTTAAGCTATTTAGAAAAACGTTGCAAAGCAACAAATACTATTAAATTAAAAACGTCAATTTTTTTGACAACTAATCAGAGGCAGACTAAAAAATCTTCAATATTTAAATGTGAAATAATAATTTTGGTATTTATTTAATTTATCTGTCAAAATTAGTTTAAGCTCAAACAAAATTAATATGGCTATGTAGCCAATGTCAATGCCTTTATTCTATTACTATTACGTCACCTGTTACCATTCGTAGAAAAGTTTACAAGACTTTATTTTCACCCTCCAAATTTTATTAATGTAAGAGTAGCCGTTCAAAAGATACAAAGGGGGAGGGGACTTTTGAATAGCACTGTATATTGAATCACCCTGTATTTGAATATTTTTATCACAATAATATTTGCTTAATTACAGTTTCCGGTAACAATTGTGAGGCGTTATAATATGATACTATTATCTTTACATCTATAAATAATATTGTTATATTTTTTTTTGTAAACACCTTTTTCACAATATTTTTTTATAATAATTTTATTATTATGCATAAAAGTGTTGAGGTAAATACAGATTTAAATAAACAACCATTGTTTAGTTTGATAGATACTGTATTTTTTCGATACATCGTTTCTTATGATCTAAGTTGAATAAATAGCTACCTGAAAAGTTTATTAAAGAGGCTGGTTTTTGGAAATTATCACTCAGCTTAATTTACACAAAAAAATTTTATCAAGTTTTTCAAAATTATGCTATAAGAAATGACATTAAGCATACTCTTCATTGGGAAGTTGTGAATAATTAGTAATTGATTCTTTTTTTGATCGAATCCCCGCCACAATAGCCGATGTTACCAATATCACTATTATAAGTGAGCAAGTTAAAATGATACTCCACTGGAATGTCAATGGCCACATGGTCAACAAATTTAGTTTGCATTCTTTTTCCCACTGTTTTAAATTCACTGTAATCGGTTTTAAAATATTAACAAAATCTGATAAATTACAATCCACATCACAATTATTCAACTTTATTTGTAAAGGAGTACTAGTGTTTTTGTAAAAAATATTAAGAAATGTTTCCTTTGTACTACGTCTTTTAAGTTCAAATAAAATGGTGCTTGCAAAAGGAGGACAATGATATTCAAAGGCTCCCATTGAATTAAGTACATTAGCTATTGTTGTATCATGAGCAGACAAAACTAACATTTTTGGGACACTCTCAATATTATTTGTGCGGTTATTAAAATAATCTATAATATGATTGAATAAGGGACCTGTTTTTAATCTAGCCATATCAACTGTAAATGTTTCCATTGCAAAACACAAACTAGCTAGTGGAAGAAGCTTATCAGGAAAAACTTTTGTTGTCCAAGATGGTAAAGTATAATTATTAAATGTTTCAATTAGGAGATTGCTGTATAAATATTGTATTTTAACTAAATTTGAAACTGTAAATCCTGTGCTTTTGGTCAAATATTTAAAAAGATCTTGGTTTTCATGTCTAATACGTTTAAAATAATCAGATTCTTGAAGTTGTTCATACAACTTATCATATTTGGGACAAGGTTTTTTAGCTGCTAATATTGCATCTAATTGCTGTGGGCGTGTGTGAACAGGTATTGGTTGCCATTTTATATTTTCATCCCAAATTTCTTTTCCCACTGCAGGATATAAACCCAATAGGTTTGCTTCGGCAGACATAAGTGTTCTATCAACATCAGTTGACATGACATAAATATCTTTTTCTGAATAAATCTCTGGTAAAAATTCATTATAACGATCCCTCAACCATTGTCCGAGCTCATATTGGTGTTTTTTTCCTTTCTGAAATTCATAACAGAGAGTTAATAATGACTACTATAATTTCATTATTCTACTGAAACATTGAAATAAAAATATGGGAAGAGATTGTGGTTCATTTTCCAAAAAATAATGAATATATCACAAGGAGCATACACAACATAATATGTGTAGCAAGTGAACAATTACCTCTCTATAAAATTCATTTGATCGCAAATGAGACGTATTTCGTATAAATAAATATAAAAAATATTCATAATTATACTACATTCACATTTTTTACTCACATTAGTAAGTTGTCCAAAATCAACAGGCCAATAAGATTCATTTCTGTAGGGATCATTTGGGTAAGGGTCAACAGGTGTTCGATCGCCATGCCTATAAACCTACGGTAAAATTCAACAATAAATTTAATTTTTATCGCCACAATAATCTTACCAATACAACAGCAATTAATTCACTGGTAATAACCGCTCTTGTAAAATAAATAATTCCAAAAATTGAAAAAAATTGACATTTCATTTTTGTAAGTTAATAAAACTATAGTGCAGCTTTACAAGTGCCAACGACATTCAAGCTACACTTCAATGATAACATACATAATTTATCAACATTTTTGAAATTTCTAAAGAAAAAATATTGAAATTTTTAGTCTCACAGGGTTCGGTAACAAAATTACACAAAACACAAACTTATATTTACGTTGTCAGCTGTTGTCAGCTTCTTTTTTATAGTCCCAGAACACTTTTTAAGAGAAATCTTGAGCGCGTTCATCAGTGCAAAGCAGCTGTAAGTATTTGGAGTGGGTAAAGCAATTTTTCCTAATCATGATTACATATTTAATCACAATAACCTAATCATGATTAAAGTGAATACATATAATGCAGTGCGATAACGAAAACAGTCCACTCGATACGTGTGATAGTATCGTAAATGCAATTATCGTTTTAAAATGGCGTACTCGATTCGAGTTGATCATTCGTAATCCCACTGACGGTTATAACCGGTATAAAAATAAAGGTTATCTCTATGGTAAAAACAAAAATTTTCGATGGGAAGTGGGGGCGAATTCCGAATTCTTGATACAGGGAACAGCGCTTCCCAAGAAAGCACATGTTTTGTCTCCAATATATACATAGTCATAGTCGGACGGAGGCCAAAAAATCCAATGAACATGAAGAGGAAGAAATATAGCCTGCGTAATGACTAGTGGCGCCTCTGCTGGTTATTTTGTAAGTTCAAACATGAGATCAAGTTTTACAAAATATGAATTTACTAGCCGTGTTTAGTTTTTTATTATTTCTTATGCAAATTTAATTTATCGATATTAAAGTAAGTGAATTGAATAAAGACTTATTAGTACTATAACCAAGATAAAGTGATAATGGGTATGAATAATGTTGAAAATAAGTCAAGATCTGCCAACACAAAACACAGATTGTTGTGTTGTTTTTGGGATACAAGCAGTAAATCGTATCAAGTAAGTTTATATGTGCAAATAATAAAAAATGCATACTTATCATAAGCCTAGTTTACACCCATAAACGTTTAGTACGGTCCGATAGGACTAAGTGGGTGGGGATAGTACGGTAGCACCAATGCTTGGTTCTAGTTCGTTTACACCGTTTTGCAACGCGCGAACTAAATGTGTGCGCCTGCAGTTCGTCAAATGTCAAAGCTGTCAAATTAAATTTCATAACATAACCAAAAAATCAAATCCTCATAACATAACAAACAAAAATTGAAAATTAACAAACAACAACAAAATTGAAAATTCAGGAAAGGCTTTACTCTTTTACTCTTTTTTGCCAAATAAATATAATTTAATACTGGTAAGTCTTGAGTCTTGTTCCGGTTGTGTTTACACCAATTGACCTCGAACCAAATCCGGACCAAATTTAGTTCGGTACCTCTGCTGGCGCGTACCGAACCAAGAGCGGACCAGCTTAGTCCGCAAGCGTTTACACCGTTCGAACTAAATATTTGGTTCTGATATAGTACGAATTTGGTGCTTGGTCCGCGTACCAAGCTGTCGGTGTCTAACCTGGTCTAACCCACAAAACATGTTTAACCAACAAGTTCAAAAAACGCGTTAATCATTGATAGAGCTCCTAAAAATATGAGCAATGGCTCATTCGATTCGGAGTGACATCTAGAAAAATGTATCGAAAGTATAGCATTTAGTTTTTTGCTATAAACTCACATACTATTAATACATTGTATTTAGGGAATTTAAAAATGGAAAGAAAAATGTTCTTGAACATTTGTTTACCCACTTGTTTACTGTAAAATGAAAAAAAAATGTTTCAATAATTGTCCTAAATACTTTGTTTGCAATAAGTAATATGTTAGCAAAAAATGGAAAACTTTTATGACGTGATCTTGTAAAGTATGTATATGAAAAACTCCACGACGCGAAACATTTCAAGACAATTATTTAAACATTCGCACTCGAGCTTTTATCACACTAGTACTCTCTGATTTCCACTATTCAACATTTTTTACATGGCTCAATTTTCATATTGTTGCTGGACTACCAGAGATTCATTTTTTTGGAATCCTCTTTTCCATATTTCAATATTTATCTCACAAAGCATATGCTAAATTTCGCCACCATGGACGCTAGTGTTTAATTAGCAAGGTCACGCTGCACGCTGGTTTTCTTATAGAAACATTATTCTATGGTTATTTGGTCTTTGGTCACAGAATACACCAGCTTGTTGGTGTGGTTGCCGGTTGGTGTTGTGGTTGTTGTACTCTGTGATTTGGTGAACAGCAGCTTGTTTTCTATCAAAATATTTACAATTTACAATGGTTTTAACATTATATTTTGACCTATTTTCGCAACCTTCTAGATCAATTTTAATTTTTTTAAATAAAGCTCAAGTACCGTTTGAACGTTGCTTCATTAATTTACTAAAAGGTAAGTTCTAGAAAATTATATGATTTGATGGTTACTGCTTATGAACAAAGTACCTACTTAGGGTCAAAGGTTACTATTAATTGTTTTAGGTCAGCATTTGAAGAAAGACTATTTAAAAACTGTTTCTAAAATTCCGAAAGTACCTGTGATTCACGATAATGATTTTATATTGAATGAAAGGTATGATTTTTATTACTTGAACATTGCTAAGGTTAATATGCAGGATATTAATTTTCAGTTACAAAAAATTTTCGTGTAGAAAAGTATTTATCTAACACACATCCATGAGATAAAATCTGTTAGTAGGTAATATTTAAGAAAATTGAAATCATTTACAAATATTTCACAATGATCTGATACACATAAGTAAGATATGAAATAATTATTCTAAAAAAGCTATGCAAAATACATAGGTATTTAAGTTGCCAAAAATTTTCCTTTTTTCTATGATATAGATATACACAGAAACATTCACGATTTCTATTGCAAATATCCAAAATTTAAATATATTTTTAGTGTCGCAATTGTAAGATATTTGAGCCGTCAATATCCAATTGCTGATCACTGGTATCCAAAAGATAGCAAAAAACAAGCCAAAGTAGATGAATACCTAGAGTGGCACCATTTAAATGTGAGACTGAATTGTGCAACATATTTTATAAAAAAGGTAATTGTTTTTTCATTTGTCTTAAATGTTGGATAAAGTAATAAAATCTAATTTAGTGGGCCAATCCACTTAGAAAAGGAACACAACCAACAGAAGAAGAATTGAGAAAAACTAAAAAATATATGGAGGTATCATTAAAGAATTTTGAAGAATATTTTTTGTCAAACAGTAGATTTATTCATGGTGAACAAATTGCATATTCTGATATCCATGCTGCATGTGAAATTGAACAAACAAGTAAGTTGTTTAGGTATATGTAGATCTATTAAATATATTATGATGATAGGTTGTCAACTACCAGTAACATTTAACAACTGTTACAAATTATTATCAATGTTTCTATTTAGGCTGTAAATTTTCACCATAAAACCCTAATGTCACCAATAATAGACCATTTTATCACTTATGGAGCTATTCCATGGAGTAGCCTATTGACAGTGAGAGAAAACCTCTCCAAAATTCAAAGACTAGCCTGTATATGCATTACAGGAGCAATGAGAACATGCCCAATGGCAGCCATGGAAGTGATTCTCAACCTCATAATATATGGGGGGTGGAAAGTGTTGCAAAAAAAGAACAAGATACAGACTAAGTAGAGAGGAAATCATTTGAAAACTACCATCTCCTCACTTTTTACAAATCAGACAACCTGGAGCATGCCATGCATCAAAAAGTATAACTTTTTAAAAAAATTCGTTCAGGAGCTAAGCAATACGAAGGAATGGGATCCAAATACCATTACCAGACTTGGAATGCCATTCAATTGTTCATAGTTGGCTCAAAGGCAATAGAAAGAATTGGGATAAGATACTGTATGGGCCAGGAACCAAAAGCTTGGGGAAATCCCCAAGTATCTTTCAAGAGGAAATTCACGCCACAAGAAAGTGCGTCTAGTTCAATATTGATAAAGGATACAGAAGGCAAAGGATTTTGATAATGTCAGATAGTCTAGCAGCCATTAAAGCACTGAGTTCTTGTATAATCAGTTCCAAAATAGTGTGGGAATGCCTAGGCACTCTATGAACTATTAACAACATTAACAAAATTAACAGTAAAACGGCATGGTTATGTGTGTAATATTCGATTTTGCTTAAGGAATAGCTGGATATGATGCCAGGGATTATTTTCCAAAAATAAAAAAGTGGATTGAAGATGTAAGACAAGAATGCAATCCATATTATGATGAAGCTCATGAATATGTTAATATGTTGTCTAAAAACCAGGAAGATGAAACTCAAAAATCAAAACTTTGAAAGTTGTGTATTGTGAAAATTTTTATAAATATTGTTTTTGTATTAAAATCTTGTTGGTTTAATTTTTTTCCTTCCACTATTAAGTACATATTATGTTATTGTAGGAACATTTTAACCAAATTCCAAATAAACAACAACTTCAACTATTTTAAACATTTTATTAAAAAAAAGTATAAAAATTATATACACATAAAAGGTTTATAATAAATTAAAAATTTAAGTAAAATCATTCTAGGTAGACACATAGCATCTTCATTTAAAACTAGGTACATATATTATAGACTGTTTGAATTAAAAAATTCAATGCAATTTACATTCCAATGTCAGTAAAACTCCCCAACTTATGTAAAAATGCTATTTTTGTCTGGTGTAGTATTTCTCTGTGGTCAAAGCATATTCTTTGCTATGGTAGTAGTCATATGACAATCCTTCAGCAACATTGCTGGGATGATAAAGACCAGGGGGCCTAATCTTACACAGTGGCATTCTTTGTCGCATGAGAAATTGTAATTTTTTGTATAAATTCTTAATTGACTAAAGTATAATCTCTCATACGACAAAAACCGACTACTCATTCATCTGAGCGCCAACCCACGGTCATTTTGAAACCTCCCCGTCTATATTCATTAAGCTGGTCCCATTAGGCAGTTTGATTTGAAATTCAGATGTCAACCTTCATATAAACAATCTTGCATTGCTAAGATTTTCTATCATTTCTGTTTTTTTAATGTCACAAAAGATGTTCATGAGGAGCGGATAAATATACCAAATACCAATGTGGAAAATAAAATGAGGTTAAGTGATTGTAGGCAACCACATTTACACGATATGGGAGGAAACACAGACCAGATTTGAAGGAAATTGTTTATATTTTCCGAATTGTGTGTTAATTCTGTTCTTTTCAATATATTATGCTTTGCGTCTAGTTTTCTCTCGTTACTTATTTGATTTATAAGCACATATAAATATTTTTTTGAGAAAGGGGAAGGGAAAATTATTGAGATTTATCGCTTCCCGGCCAACTGACACAGATCGAAGTGTAACTATGTATAAAAATATCAGAAAATAAGAAATAGAAAACTAAAAAAAAAACAAGAAAACTCAGGCCCAAACCCGGTTGATCGAAGTGTAACTATGTATAAATATATCAGAAAATAAGAAATAGAAAACTAAAAAAAAAACAAGAAAACCCAGGCCCAAACCCGGTTGATCGAAGTGTAACTATGTATAAATATATCAGAAAATAAGAAATAGAAAACTAAAAAAAAAACAAGAAAACCCAGGCCCAAACCCGGTTGATCAAAGTGTAACTATGTATAAAAATCTCAGAAAATAAGAATTAAAAAACTAAAAAACCCAGGTCCAAACCGGGATTCGAACCTACGACCTCCGAGTTGTAAGCCCAATATCATATTAACTGTGCTAATTAGCTCACATTCAGTGTTATCGAATAGAAGGTTGAAGGCTGCATGAACGCATGCGCACCTCAACATGCGGGGGGAAAACAACAGGGTTGGCAACATGGGTATTTGGTATGATATTTATCCGCGGAGATGTCTCCCAGTGACCTGTCCACCTTCCTGAGAAGGACAGGATGGACAATGACCTAGGAGGACAACTCCTCTGGAGGATGTACAATGGGTCACATGTGGCCTAAGTGCTGTGAGCCTACACACTCACCCTCCCCACTCTACAGATACATATACAGATCCGCTCCTTAATTCATGAATCTGTATTTTTGTTTTGAATATTTGAGTTCTGCAATAAACAGCGCATGTCCACCAACTGACAAGTTGACACTAATGACAGTCGCACTGAGGATGACCAATATTTTGCATTCGTAATTTGGTTGTTTTGTATTGATTTAATGATCCTTTTTATTGTAAACAGTCAGATATAGCTTTTAAATTAACTAAGCTATTAAAACCACTGCGTACACCATTTAACAAGAGATGAAAGCTTTGTCGGTTCCTTTGAAGTCGGACTTACACGATATTGAGCGGAAATACGTCGTTGCATTGACACATAAACTACTTGATACACTGAGAAAAGTAACACTAAACTAATAAAAATAGTAGTGTTGATAAACATCTCTCCCAATTAGGTGTATAGAATATTTTTTTTAACTACTAACATGAGAACACCTTATTATTCATTTCATGTGTGTAATGAGAAGTGGCTCATTTTTAACCTAATCTTGAAATAATACACGAGCTGCGTTCGTTATTTGCGTCCGATCTGGTCCGATCAATCTTTTTAGACTGAATCGTTCGTTTATTACATCTAGAGGTAGGGTAGGTAAATGCTCAGATTAATCTGTGATCACGTGACCAAAATCCGTCGCCTCTGCGATGCAAATAACGAACGCAGCTACGGTGAACTGAGGGAAATGAACGGATGTGTCGACTTGACATTGACAGATACACTAATTAATTCACGCATGTGCACACAAATTTGCGATCACGAAAACTACTTTCTTTCGCCTCTTGTTAGATGGTGTACTCTGTGTTAAAACTACCTCGAAAAAAAGCACTAAATAAAAACACTATTAAGGAACTCGTGTCGTGCAGAGAACGCTTGTGTATTTAAGGCGACTGTCAGATGACGTAGGTACCCGTGGACTTGCGCCCTACATTGATAAGGATATATTTTTTATTAGTATACCATCTAAAAAGTTAATGGTTTGATCATTATAATGACAAAAGACATAGTGATAAAATTCAATTAATCAAAAGTTATCTAATGGGCGTTAAAAGTGTATAATTATAAATTATATAGTAACAATTGAGTAAAGATTATGGCGATCATAGTCCCTGAGATAAAAATACTGACTTCTAACAAATAAATGCTCACGACGATTATGCTAGTCCTAATCACACACATACACTTTAGCACCTTCTAAACGGGCAATATTTTTAGTGCAATATGTGGCTGCAGTATTGGCAACTATAGCCCAGCCAGCATGACAACATTTCAATTGTAGCATATGGCTCTGCCATATATATCTCGGCAATATTGCATAAGTTCTCAAGTTTCTGAATTTTTTGTAGGCCTCATCACTTCGGCGATAACTGCCCATCCATCTTTTTTAGCATTTCTGTCTTTATAAGTTCCGGTTTCCACATTCTATAACTCAGGATGTAAATGTATTTCATTAATCAACTCAATAATCTTTTCATTCGACCAAGTATTAGTCATTTTATATACTATAATAACCTCCAAAATTTTTGTAACAACAACAACAAACGAACAACATAACAAAGTAAAATTTGCAGATCGTCCGGCAACTCTTGCTACAACTAATTAAATGCATAGGCAATACAAAACATGTGTAGTTAAATGGCCGGGACACACTGAAAATATTACCTAGTCTGCAGTGCGATCACGAAAACTCGATGCGAACAGTCCACTCGATACGTAAGAGCCTCCGCACACGGGCCGTTTGGCATGCGATGTGGATGCGTCTCGAAGTCGAAACGTTTCTCCCTCCATTCCACTTCTTTGGTAATAGGTTTGTTCCAACAACCACCTTCTGATTAGTACGTGAACGTTCGTGAACTTATTTATGTACGAATCAAACGTTCGAGAACCTGTACGTGAATTAATCCATGAACATCATACCCTATGCATTGTTGGAACGATTCTACGATTCATTTTTAAACTGTTACCACTTTCGGGAACTCTATTAAAACCCTATAAGTTCACGTTTTATTTATGTATGATTTATGTTTATTTACCATTACCTAACCTTCAGGGCGAGTTGTATCAAACACTTTAACTCGGTTTAATGATAACTGTTGTTTAGACTGTGGCTGATTGATGTATTTATTATCAACAATTACATCAGTCATCATTAAACCGAGTTTAGGTGTTTGATACAACTGGCCCTAAAACATCAACTGGCAGTTTGGACGAACGGTTCTACATCCAGATGTCCGATGAAAATGATCGTTCGCCGACGCGTTCATGAACGTGTCCAGTTTTTGTTGGAACGCATTTTTATCAGTCCGTGGAATTGTCGGAACTTGTTGGAACAGAAATTTTGTTATGCGTATGATCGTGACGTTCATGTACGCATCATTTCACTTAGTTGGAACAAACCTAATGTAACGTAGGTCCAGCAACGAGTCGATTTGCGGTCGATAGGTAGTCGAATTGATTGCGTTTCGAGCGTCAGTCGAACCCTGCGAGCTGCTGAGAACGAGAAATTTCGAGTGTGACGATAGTTTCGCTTGCAATATGGAGGTAAGTACTTGGATTTAATTAAAAAATGGAATTTCTCCAGTGATTGAATTACTTTTTCTTGTAACTTGTAACACTCTTTTGACATTCTATAGAATGATAGAATTTTTTTATCACTTTCCTGTAATTCTTTTGCAGCAACAAACAACCGACAATGAAAATTCCGCTCTATGTACGGATGTATCCATAATCTCCGTTTCCTTTTTTTTATCCGACGGTACATATGAAAAATAACAGCGTCCTCTTCATCACTTGGACCACTCATTATAAAAAAGGACTGAATTTGTTGGAAGACATACGCGAACTGAGACAGATAAAAATCGCCCCGTGTACGGTTAACCTCCGATTGCATCACATAGTTCGTATGTGACGTTCATTCCGCTTCGACTCCGAGACGGATTCGCTTCGAGTGCCAATCGATCCGTGTGCGGAGGCTCTAATAGTATCTTAAATGCAATAGAGGAGTTCAGTCTAAGGTCAGTGTGGCCAACAAAAAGTGGTTTTTTCTGACAAGAATGACAGTTAAGGTCTACTGGTTAAAACATAAAATTTTGCATGATTTTTATCATTGAGAACATCTATATTGCATTATTAAAATAATGAATACACCCCCGAAGCGTATATTTTAAAATTTAAAATGACTTTTTAGCTGAATACTCAACATATCGATGGCCAATAACTCTAGGAACTTCTGGCAAGTCACCATTTCATTTCTGTTATTCAGTCACTAATTATGTCAAATGTCAGTTATATTTATTTTTGTTGATATTCGTTCAATTCTGTATGTCCATTTTCGATTAGATTTTTGCAGCATTTCTAGTTAGGTGTATCTCTATTCTTCTAATTACTTTTTCCACTGACATCTGACATAACTAGTGACAGATAACAGAAATGAAATGGTGACATGCCAAGAGTTCCTGGAATTTTTGGCCACCGATGTGCTGTGTATTCAGCTAAAAAGTCATTTTAAATTCCAAGATTTACGCTTCGGGGGTGTATTCATTGTTTTAATAAAGCAACAAGATGTTCGCAATGATGAAAAACATGCAAAAATTCTATGTTTTAAGGGGTAGACATTAACTGTCATTCTTGTTAGAAAAACCACTTTTTGTTGGCCACACTGACCTTAGACTGAACTCCTCTATTATCGTTTTAAAATGGCGTACTCGATTCGAATTGATCATTCGTAATCCCACTGCTGGCTGTTATTGCTTGCAATGCTGCCCAGCTACGTATTGCACTAAAATATTGCCCGTTCAGAAGCACCTTTAGACAAATACTGGAATGAATGTGAAATATCCACGCCCGTCAATGCGCGTTACTAGATGATGGTAGTAGGGATTAGTTCGGTCCTTGAAGCAGGTATACTTGATTACTATTGTCAGCTCTACAAGCCTCTACTGTATACCTACCTACTCACTACTACAGAATTTAGTACTTTGATTATAATTATATAATATATATATTACCCTCTTTGTCATTCGAATATTTTCTAATTTTAACTTCGAGCCTCTCGTGCGATTCATTCAGTCCTGTATTTGCCAAAATGTACTTATTTATTTTCTAAAATCGATAATAAATACCTTTTGTAAAAGCTTTTGATCCGATTTGTATTGTGCATAGTTAAAAACATCTGAAACGATATCGGATCGTGATTGTGAACGATCTGATAACCAGTAACATATTTATAAAATCCAAAAAAATCCGTAGGCACAAACCGTCTAACTTTTTCCACTTCTTGTACATACAATTCCGGATCGGATATGTTATCGTCTTTGGCGAAACAAATATCACTGGATAATTGGATGACTTCGTTCTTTTCGGGCACTTCGAATGGTGTTAGGAATATATCGTCGCATAAATAGCCTCCTACTCGCTCTTTCATTTGCTTGAAAAAATCGGAAGCCGCCACAAGATTGATGTTAACGTTTTTGATAAACTGTTCGATTTGTGTATCGTCGAAATATCTTTCCAAGTGATTTCTTTCTCTGTCATATGTCATTTTTCCTTTAGGAATGCTGTCCATTACGCTTTTATTGACTCTGTACCACTTCTTATCTATTCTTATCTTCACATAATTTTCTTCGTGGTCTACGTTAGGAGAATAATCACTTCCAACGCTACTAATAGTTTCTATTGATTGTCTTCTATCAGATAAACGTTGTTGGTTTAGAAAACTTTTGTTTCGTTCTTCCGTTATCCAATTCTTCCAATTCACTCCCGTCTTACCCAATAGTTCTTTACTGGGAGAAATTAATTCTACGGGCGATTGGATTAATCGGGGTGGTACGCTATCGATATTATTACATTGATTTGTCGAATATAACAAAGGCATGCGAACAAAGGAAGATTCGTTATTAATTTTCAATTTACACGATAATGACTCTTTGGTTTCATTGAAGTGAGTTAACTCTAGAAGGCTCTTCTTTTTTTCCGATTGCAATGGAACTTGAGGGCCTACTGGCATTGTGTAAATAAATTTTGCTATTGGATCAGGTTTTATACTATTTTCAGAATTTGATATTAAATGACAAATATTCAAATTTGTAGCGTTAAAAAATCTTTCGGTATTAGATATTTTGCAGTCATATCCAATTGTCTTGGTATACGGTTTGCTGTCATCTTCATCTGAAGAAATATCTTCCACGAATGATGTCTTGGTTAATATTGTTTTGTTTATTTGCTTTGTTGTTATTGGACTTTCTAGTCTTTCTAGTTTCAATTGTTCTTCACTGTTGGGTGTCGAAACACATCCTGTCGGGTTTTTATTCGTTTTTGACACTTTTGCAGGTGATTTTTCTATAAGTGAGGTTTGATGATTCAGAATATCTATTTTAGACTTAGATTTATTCCTCTCTGACTTGTTATAATATGCAGATGATACCGAATCATTTTTATTATTGAATGTTTTATGTGTTTTTTCTTCTGGTACAACTACTAATTGAGATTTTCGTGATTTGTCTTCAACACTATTAATATTTGCTATTGAATTTAAAGGCTTTCCACTGTTTGAACTTGTGGTAATCGATTCGGCTTCTTGGTGTGACGTTTCTTTAATCACATCATGCTGTATATAATTATGATTGCAATCTGAAGCATTTTCGTTAATACTGTGATTATCTGAGTCAATTTCAATGATTACGATATCTGATGAAGTTTTTGTTACATCATTATCTTGTTCCTCAGTTTTTATATTTAACTTCCCATCTCGTAACTTTTTGGCTTTTTCTGGAGAATCTGAAACGTTTTTGGATTATTTTTAATAATATTCAAAGAATAATTTTTTTTTATTTAAAAATTAAAGACACCAGTCAGAGTCATAGAAGCTGCTAACGGTACCTATAACTGATTTTTTACGGACGTAAAAAATCTATTTAAATCTTCCAGAGAATTGTCTGGAGTTCGGGTATTGAAAGGATATCAAAAATGAAGAGTAATAAATATAAATCTGGTGCTCAAAAACGCAGGGAACTTTAGGAATTTTGCATATTCAAGAGATTGTCTTAAACATATTTGTCGTTTGTAATTACCTATCAAGATAAAATTATTTGAATAAAAATGCCGTTAGCTTAAAATTCGCGCTCAACCTGAAATGACTGATGACATAAACTTCTCCCCAGTCCCAAATATGAGGTAGAAATACCTCACAGAAAGGACTGGAAAGACCCAAGCAGACTGAAGTTTCCCCGAGGAGAGACCTGGTACACAGACGGGTCACAGACTGGGGAAGGGACAATCCAAAACACACAAAAAAAAACCTTGGTATATAATATATATTATAATATTACATACCTTCTTCGTCCTCAATTGTAATAATGTCAGTGTTAATACTCGTCTGCTTCATCCTTACGAGTTTCTTCAAAACTTTTTGGTAAACTTCTTTGTCTTCGTTTCTCAAAAGTTCCTTGAACAAATTCAAATCTTCGCTAAATGTATCATTGTTTTCCGTTTTCACTTCCGCTACATGTATCGGTTCTTTTTTAATTTCAATTTTGCAGTCTAGTAATTTTTCCACTGTAACGTCGGGCTTATCAACAATAGAAACTTTTATGGGGATTTGAGCATCTTTGTCACTGATTGTGATTTCCATAGAATTATCTTGAACTATTACAGTCGTTTTATCTAAAATATTACCTACCCTATCGGTTTTATTAGCTGTTAATGAATTATTCTTATCCGAATAGTTCATTTGTATTGGCGGATTTGTATTGCTTTGAGAACAAACTTTTCTATTGGCAGCTGTAACATTAGAAGATTTCGGTTTATGTGAGAATTTTGCAGGATCCGTCCGTTGTGCGCTTCTTTTTGATGGTTTAAAGTTTGTTATTTTCTCAGTCCTTTGTCCACTCTTATCTTTATTACCGTTAAGTCGACTAGTGCGTGGTTTTTTATTCTTAAATGGTGCTTCATAAGGATTCAAATTTGCCATTGGTGTAATGTTACGTTGTTTTGACCCACCTTTTTTCAAAACGGCCAGGAAATATCTCATCCAATTGGAATCAAAATATTTTTTGGGTATAATATGCAAAACGTCGTTTATCAAAGGAACATGCGAGTCCAAATCGTGCGTTAAAATTTTGATAGTGTATCTTCTCAAAGTCGGATTGATACCCGTATCGTTGAATAGCATTTTTGTTAAAAACGAAATGATCTCATTCGTTAAATCGTCTATCAACTGTTTTAATTCGATTGTAACGTCTATAGTTATCTTAGTAAGCTGTAAATATTGATAAAAGTAATTAAAGACGGCTAAAATTTCAGCATTAAAAGGAATTTGCATTAGACGACGTGACATGGGTAACATTGATTTTGCCACTGTTACCTTAAGTACTTTTTGATGTTCGTGCACCACAGATTGTAGGTTATTCGAATTATTGAGTCTATTAATTTGATTGTGAATATGAGGAAATGGAAAACGAGTACCTCCTGGTAGGGAATCAATTTTTAACTCGTCTAATCCTGTGGTAACGACGTCTAAAATGTGTTGATATTTGGCGTAAAAGTTTGGATCCATTAGTTTCAAGAGATTCCCTTCTTTAACCGACAAATTAATAGGAGCTTCTGTTGGATTACAGCTAAACTGAGGATAACTTTTATTTCCTTTGGTAAATAGGCTCTCTACAAATTTTTGAGGATCGCTACCTTTTTGAAAGATGGGAAAATCCTTTTGATACGATGACGGAGGTGAAAAGTTACGGCTCTTCTCAGGTTCATTTCTATGCATTATTGGATTTATTGAGGGGGTAGAAGGCAGTGATACGTTCAATGGCAACCCTTTAGGAATGTATGGAGACATATTTAACATAGTAGGAACAATGCTATTGTACAATGTTGAAGATACTGTTGGTTCCACAGCAGAAGTTGAATCTGGCGATATTCTTTCCGTAGATATTCGGTTTACTGATGTATTTTGAAAGACTGGCATTTTAAAAGAAATATCGTTATCAATATGAACATTTTTCGTGTTTCTGGTTGGGAAAATTTGTTGATTTTCATTTGAGTTTCTGCGTAAAGAACTATTTTGCTTTTTAAAAGGAACTTCCGGAACTGTGGGTGGCAAAATATGCTTTCCAGGCAGTTTAGATGTTGCATAACTATCATACGAATATGATCTTTGCAAATCTTTACCGTTATTCTTATTACTATCTATAGAATAAATTATTTGTTCTGTTATACTTTCGTTGTTAACGAATTTGTTAGTTTCGGATGGATCGTCTTTGCTGGTAAAGTTGTTGTCGTATGGTAGGGATTCTTTATTTTCACAACAAAGCTGGAGATTTTTTTCCGTACTCACATTATATGGTTCTTTTGATTTGCATAGAGATGTTGGAAAACCTGTAACAATTCAAAGCATTATCAATTCAAACGTTATAGAGTAAGATCCCAGAGCGATAAGACATTACTTATTTTCAAATAGATGAAATGTTAGGTTCTCAGTAGCATCTCGTGTGCTTTGATTACCTGTGTGTTTGTGGAGTTAGCCTAAAGGCACCTGGGCAGTTATCAGGTGAGAAAGGTAACTGAAAATAAGAGTTACTCTTCTTAAATTCGTATGTCTGATTTTTATATTTTTGTAGAATAATATTCTAGAGTAGTATCATAAGTGTCAGACACCTTTCCATGGTCCAAAACGTTTGTCAGACGTTTTAAAGCTCCACAAAAAATAAATAAACTTCATTTATTTTCACATGTCTGACTTTCAAATATGTTATCAAGGCAACTATTACTAGGTTATACAGCGTTGCTGAAAAATCTCGCACCAAGGGATTATCTTTGAAACGGATGAAGGGATATTTATGAAATTCTATAGGACGATGAATGAGACTCTATTCTGCATATTTTAGAGCAAATGTCAAATGTTTTTGACGTCAGCGTTTAGCGAACGGCCGCCATCTTGAATTTTTTTAAATGACAACCTAGGTCGTGTTACCCAAAATTACCCAAAATGTCCTATAAAATATCGTTTTCATTTTTCTGAATTAAAGTGTACCGTACCCACTAATTATTTGGACTTGTAGGTTTTTAAAATGAAACAAAAAACAATAGGAGGCATTAAAAAAGTCAACCACATCATTAGTTCATTATTTATCTACAAATTGTCAAAACTAATACTAATTGCAAATTAGCACGAAATTTAAAAGTGAATTAAGAATAATTGCACATTTATCAGAAAAACAACGCATCCAAATCTTAATGTTAGTTGGATATGGTGATCACATACGTACCCATGACGCAGTAACTCATCTTTTTAACGATTTAAATCCTGAATGCCTTCTTATAAGTAGATCTACAGTGACGAGATTAGTAAATAAATTTAATGAAACTGGTAGTGTAAAAGATATTCCTAGGTCTGGTAGACCGAAAAGTGCAACTGATGAAGGTAAAACTTTGGATGTTCTATTAGATGTTCAAGAAAACCCTAAAACATCTACAAGTATATTGGCAAGAAATCACGGTATTTCTAGACAGTCTACAAACTATTTTGCATAAAAATAACTTTCATCCTTATAAAGTTCAAAATCTTTAACAATGGGCTCGTTTACTAAAATTTTTAAATCATTTTCAACTGTCGTAAGACAAAGTACTAAGGATAAAAATATGATTCTGAAAGTTTCATGTCAATAGGATATGTCGTTCTCCTAATACAACCAATTAAACAAGCATACCGTAGCGGGGCGAAGACTATGACTGTGACGTCACCGCATATGAAAGTTAATGTGCACTAACATTACGCTTCTGACTGTAACGTGCCTCGCGTAGAATTTATTTATTTTAAATTACTTATAAAATTTTTGTGTTAATAAAATAAAATGTGTGGACCCAATTTTGAAAAAGCTGACTCATTAAAACTTCCAGAAGTGGACTTGCTAATGATTATGTAGTTTTTTTATCAAAAACCCGAGTTATAATTATATTATATAATTATAACTTTATACTATGTGACACATCATTTTTGGCTGTTTTCTGGCCAGAATATTTTCATAAATACATGCTCTCTCAAATAATATGTTTCATTTTATTCCTGGTCTGGTGGACAAAGTTGCGGAGATAACGCTATAGGTTACTCAGTAAAAAATTGCAATTTTTTTAACTGCAGAATGCCCAATTAAAGGAGCTTCTCCAAATGCTATTTATGATGAATGTGAAGTGGAAATTAAATCACCAATGTTGAAAAGAACAAGAAAAATTTATTTTGATGAAGCAGGTAATATTAGTTCAAAATGTTTACATCAGATTCAAATGCACATGCACCTCACTGGTAAAAAAAGCGATATTTGTTAGAGCTGATATGGACTTTGAATCAAATTTAAAAATTTTTTTTCAAACACAAATTATACGCCAGTTTTGTTGATGATCTACTGAAAAAGATTACCTGCTATTTGGAAAAAAGCAGTATTTAATAAAATTCAATTTGTAAAGAACTGACACATTATTTTATTCAATAATTTTGAACATTAATAACACCACAAGCTATAAGAACAATATTATCTACATATTTAAAAAAAAAATAGATTAATACAAGCGTGTGGTTTTCAATAACCCTCTCAATATGGTTTCACAACGTATTTTATAACGATTCTTATTGAAGAAAACATGGAATCTTAAAAATACACAAACAAAATATGTTGACTTATCAGTGAATGCTTTGAGTCTCTTTATGCTTTTCTGCCAATGCTTCCGTTTTTATTTTGCGTCCTTATTAATAGAAATAAATGTTTTGCTAGAAATTTTAATCATAGTATTTTTACATTCTGGAAACGCAAAATATTTATAGCTTTTTTTACTCTGGTTCTAGTCCATTGTGTCGAGTAGTTCAAATTATTTCTAAACGTTCTTATTTCACAAACACAACACTGTTTAGAGTTTGCTAAAACGTATAATAATAAGCATATAAGCAAGCAAAATACTGTTACTAGCTAAGTAGTCATCTAACCGAAAACCGATCGGCGCGGTATCCGCTCTCTGGGAGAGATTTCATATGCGATGACGTCACGCCTGAAATTCGGAGAGGAGCGCTGTTTGATGTTTATAATTTTTTAGGCGACTTAGGAGTCTCGCTGACATCTAATTTTTTGCTTAGATTTTTTGGTATTCAGTGACGAAGTCACATATCTTGCTTGAACGGTTCTGTTAACAGACATAATTGTCGGTACTGGTCAGATTGTAATCCGCACTGGATGGAGGAGGTTCATACACAGCGTCCACAAAAAGTAAATGTGTGGGCGGGTAACTCAGACATACAAATTTAAGTTGAGTAACTCTTATTTCTATATATTTTTCTTACCTGATACCTTCCCAGGTGTCCTTAGGCTGGCTCCACAAACACACAGGTATTCAAAGAGCACGAAATGCTACTGAGAACCTAACATTTCATCTATTTGAAAATAAGTTATATCTTATCGCTCTTGGGATCTTGGACTATTAGCTCGAGAACAAATACCAGCAGATCAGCAGTATCTGACTGGTTTACGCGAACAGCGTCTAGTATGGATGTCAGGAACCCAAAATATCGTGTTATATGAATAAAATGGTGGGCTTGTTAAAAGGGAGTAACTGAGTTTGGGGCAATCAAAAGGATTCTTTGGACTATGTATGTATATTGAGGTGACATTCACTGAGACCTAAAAGATCTATTGTGCCTTTACTTTTATTTAGTTCCCGACAAAAAGAGGACTGTTTCACGGGGGAATTGTAGGCTATCTACAGGCTTTAGTTAGATAAGTGTCCCTCTTCTATCCAGTAGTCTTCTAGGTGTTGTACCCTAGGATTCTGAATTGCTGTGCAATCCGCAAGTATGTAGATGGAGGCTTATTATTTCATAACACAGAATTTACATTCTTCTTCCTCCACTATTTTTAGCTATATTACGTCCCCTTTCAGCCGCAATGTCTCCTAAGTCTTACTAGATCTTTCGAATGGTTAGATCTTCTCTTATTTCCGGCTTTGCCTATTTCTTCCAATATAACCTTGTAGTTTATACCGCAAAAAGGGCTCCAGTATTCAAAAGGGTGTCAGTCCCCTCTTTGCTAGTTCATCTGTTATGTCATTTCCACTGTTCCAGTGTGTCCAGTTTGGCTCCTAGCCTGTACACTCCAATCCCAGTTCCTTCTATTACTTTTGAGTTATCTGTGTATCATTGAAATGTATTCTTTCCAAGTCTGGTAAAGGTATTTCAATCCCATTCCTTCTAGTTCCAGGTTTTCTGGTTACTAAGAAGTAAGGTGGTGGTTTTATTAATGATTCCCTCTCTACTCTCTGTATCTTGTTCTTTCTTCAACATTTTCCACCGCTATATATTATGTAGTCATTGTTCCTGTAATGCCTATACAGGCGAGTCTTTGAATTATGGAGATGTCTTGGAACTTTAGTTCTTTACGTCAGGTTAGGTTTGAGCAACCGGGGGTCGCGACGCAAAAGATCTGACCGTTACGCGTTACGTTACGCTACGTTATGTTACTTTGTATCGTTATGTGCCTTGCTTGCGTGCTTGTGCTCTCTCCTTAGTCTCTCTCTCGTTTACGAAGCAGCAATTCATATGCTCCGGCCGGGATTCGAACCTGGGGCGCCCGCGTGGAATGCGAGCATTCTACCACTGAACCACCGATGATATATTAAATTTTTATGCAAAGCTGGTATTCGCAGTGCTGGTGATCTACTTGAATTTGTTCGGATACATTTTTACCATTATTTGAAATTTTGAAAACTTAAATGTTTTAATTCGATAACTTTAAAATGGATGGATAAATAATTGATTTGACATTTGGCAGGTTGTTTTTAAATGTAAAAGGGCATATTTTGAAAGAAATAGTAGTTTGTGCAACTAGTGTGGATATGATGGCCATATCGCACGAGGACGAAGTTTGAGCACGACGCCGTAGGCGGAGTGCTTAATCGTTCAAGTGCGATATGGACAATCCACACGAGTCGAACAGCATATTTTTTCTACGACCCACTCAAGAAAAAATCTAGAACATAAATATTTCTATAAACTGTAATATAACTTCAAATTGAAAATTTAACAATTCAATTTTATGTTTCCACTAATTTTTTTGTGGTAAACGTACAGTTCTTGAATGTCCAATTTGTATAATGCTACGGGTTTCCCTTTTTAAATATACGATGCTGTTATAAGTAGATGTTGCCAGTCGGACTCCCTCATGAAGGGTACCGTACCATTATCTATAATAATGAATATTCTGCTAAATGTTTCAAACGTCTACCTGTTGTCGTTATTAATATCAAGCAGAATGATTATTTAAAAATAAAATTAACAATACAAAAAAACTTATTCACGGGGAATCGAACCCGGGTCTACCGCGTGAGTGTCTGGTTTGCTTACTACGCGACCACCGAGGAATATGCAAATTGTTTATCTATAACGTCAGATGTATTACATAATTTTTGCTTGAAAGGAACTAAAGTTCCTACCGTGTGTCCCGCGACACGTTCTACCTTTTTTTCTCATAGTTCTACTACTCCACGCAATGGCCTCATAAGTATTGATTAATGGATTATGGAAGCATTTTTATAATATTAGTGGACCGAAAAAAATTGGGATAACAATCTTTTGTGTACCAGTGAATGATCACCTCCTTAAAATAAAATAGTATAATAGAGATATGCAGAATATGTATCAAGGAATGACTGATTCATTTACTAAATGTTCAATTCCGAAATATTCTATTGCAGACTTAATACACGGAAAAAAAAGAATCGTTGTATCAAGTAAAATTTATTTGGATCAATTAAATTAAAGTGTCATATATGCACGACAAAATATTATTTTGGAGTAATTAAAATAATTTCTTGGTTTTAATGCAGGTTAAAGTATTGATGCAACTAACTGTTTGTTGACTGAACCAAATATTTAGTCAACCGGACCATTTTCATAAATTATTTTGATAAAATTATTGCTTCAACATAGTGAATATTTTGTTGAATTGAATCTGAAAAATGATCAAACCAATTGAGAAAAATAATGATTTAGTCAATTTTTTTTGTTGAACAAATTATAATAAATGATCTAATGAACAAACGTTATCATCATATCAATTTTTTTTTTGCTTGGTTCGAAACAAATTGTGGATTCAGGTGAAGAATTATGTTGTTAAATTGAATAACAAAATTACTAAATCAACGAAATTCATAAGCAAATCAAGAATATTAATTGCTTGCGTTAATTTTGAGAATTTATTCGATAAATTAAATATTTTAGTTGAAAAGTATAATATGTTGATTGAACTTGAAATGCAATCAGTTTGATCAACTGATTGCTAATTTTAATATAAAAATTAAGTTGACATAACATACTGAGTGCTATAAAAAAGAAAAGTTAAATATACTTCATAGCATTTTATTTAAAAAGAAAAAACAATAACAAAATAAAATATTAATTTTCTAAAACATAAAATCAAACTTCCACTAACTGCATTTCCTTTCAACCGCAATAACTTCCATAAATTGGAACCAATCCACTTGCAAATTCACTAAAAGAGCATCAGGGAAAATCAAATCATAATATATGTTGATCTACAAAGAAGTAATAATAAAAATAAATAGAGTTCAATGAATGTTCTAAACAAGCATAAAATAAATTTATGAATTTTCCAATATAAATATACGAAATGCAGCCCCAATGAATGTATCACATGTCCCTTTCTCAAACACTGAATTTAGGTAGCACTATACTATAACGCTTAGAATTAACAATTTGCAAGTTAATGGTGATGAATATAAGAAATTTAAAGTGAAGGTAATGACTCATTACCTTACATTTCCAATTAGGTAGGTTAGATTAGGTAGGATCATAGCAAAGTACCGTAACTTTGTAGAAAAAACATTAGGTACTTACTGTTTAAAACCGGGTTTAACCTCGGTTTAAATTCATGTTTGGTTTAGAATGTGATGTATGCGATATATTTAAGATACAACTGATACAAGACAAACTACCTATAATCTTAAACCAAAAATGAACATTTTTTCGGAAGAAACAAAATAATATAATATTTGTAAATAGAATACATAATTATATTTACCTGAATAATCCGCTAATCCAGAACAATTTCCAGACAACAGGTTATCACTCACCTAACGATCTAACTCCTATCTTAGAACAATATGAAATGAAGAATGAAGTGAAAACGTTGTGATAGATAGAAACAGGACAATCTACTAAGCAACAACATTTTGAATGAAACAGATAATCAGTCGATACAAATATGAAATTATTCCGATTGAACTATTGCATATATTGAAACAAAAAAGAATAAATAGTTCAAATTGACTGTTGAAATTGGTTACTTCAGTGATTTTAAGTTTCAAACCAATTCATTTTTCGTTTTAAACAATATAGTGTACATGCTTGATTGAAAAGCAAATATTATGGTTAAATTAATATTATTATTCGCTTAAAAGGAGTTGAAAAATGCTTCATTTGAAAAAATTTATTTTGAACCGAGCGAATTCACTTGTTTGAGTCAACCAAATATTATATTTGAGTTAATAATATTATTCGCTTAAAGTAAGTTAAAATATATTTCATTTGACAAGTGTATGTTTGAATCAAGCGTGTTAATTTGTTTGATTTGAATGAATCATTTTGTTGAGATAATATTATAATACTTTGATGTAAATTAGGAAATACTTCACTTGATAAGTCCATTTTTGATTCAAGAAATTTTTAGGATTACGTCGACAATTGCATTTTGTTTCGGCAATTTTAATATTTCGTCGGACGAATACATTCAGTATTTGATTTGAATGAAATTTAATCGAATTAATCAAATAAAAGTGACTAAA
This sequence comes from Galerucella calmariensis, assembly GCA_910591675.1. NCBI lineage: Eukaryota > Metazoa > Arthropoda > Insecta > Coleoptera > Chrysomelidae > Galerucella > Galerucella calmariensis. The sequence continues at coordinate 210,433 of CAJUYG010000013.1, read as the reverse complement.
TAAATTTAGTTGATATAACATATCTTTTTTTTCCGTGTAGTATATTACATAACGTGTGCGGAAAGTGACATTTTTCACACGAGTGGGAAATATTGTAGCACGAGGCATGAGCCGAGTGCGACAATTACACGAGTGTGAAAAATCACTTTCGCACGAGTAATGTACAGTATTTTTCCTACGATCACGTGATAATTTCACCAAATAATGTGTAATCAACATCTGAAATATTAATACACAAAATGTTACAATTAAAGTCAACATAATTGATTTCAAAATTAACAATAACTATCAATAGTGACATAAATTCAAGTAATTTAACTATATAATATAGGTAGGTTATTACAATTATATTAATTGGTTGGATTATAGAAATTGAAAGTGAAATTATTATTGTTCATCATACTTCATACATACTTATCATGAATACCTTTCAAGATGATTACATTTTCCTACTATTATAACAGGTAATTTGGATTAGTTGGTACAACATGTGACTTTTGACGAAGACTACGCGGGTTCGATCCTCGACCGCGCCATATATTTTTTATAATCAAGTAAATGACAATTTCACTTTTTAAATAAATCGCTTTAAATTTAGATATTACATAGGTAAATCTAATTAAAAATTATATATTCTACAGCTTGCCAGTGGTCAATCTTAATAAACATTCATTTGACAGCTTTTTTATCCGTACACGTACGGATAAGATTTTTTTCCGTACGCGTATGAATAAAGGTCACTTTCCATAGAACTAGTCAGTGCGATATATGTCACTTTCCTATGTGGTCGTAGGAAAAGACTATATTTCAATAATCGTATAATGATTATTGTTTTCACTGTCGATTGTTTTACGTAGAACCATTGATTATATTTAGGTATGCCATGAGTTTTTCATCATCAGGACAAACCGAACTGATAAGATTTTTATTGTATAATATAAAATGCTCCATGTTATGTTAACGATTCTTAATATATCCCGATTTTTAATATCTTATCTTTAAAATTGATTAATATATATGGAACTTGTATTTATACCTACAGTTTTTTTTATCATATGATTAGATTAATTTGTTTACCTTTGTTATATAATATATACGTAGTTAATTTTGTTTTGAAAGCTATTAAATCAGATATTTGAACAACATACAAAAAAAATATCTGTGGTTATTAATCGCCTTCAAATTTTCCCTAAAATCATCCAGCTTATTCTCCAGATTCAGCTCCCTGCAACTATTTCCTGGCTGCGAACCTAAAGAAATGGCTGGGTGGTAAGAAGGGATCGATATTTGGGTCGACATTCACTTTTCACTTTTTTGTGAAAAATTCATTTACCTAAAATTTGACAGAGGGACTACATGTAATCAGTCTTTCATTTAAATTCAGTAAGTCACTAATTTATCAAACAACGTCTTCTCTGTGTTGTTTTATAATAATCTATCTTCTTTATATACAGGGTGATTGATTAGTGCGATGAAGCTCGGTAGGTCTGTTATCATAAAATATTTAAAAGTTATATGCAGTTTTAAGCTTCATACTTCAAAATGAGGCATAATGTTCAACGCCCAGTATAATTAAATATGATCAAAAACTTAATATTCAATTGGAGCCAAATATTTTTATGGATGGTGAGTCAAAACTAAAGTGGGTACATTATGTACTGAGTGGACCAACTAAAATTTTTATATAAAGTGCTATTCAAAAGTCCTCTCCCCCTCGTATCTTTTGAATTTCTACACTTACATTAATAAAATTTGGAGGGTGAAAATAAAGTGTTGTAAACTTCTTTACGAATGGTAACAGGTGACGTAATAGTAATAGATGACGTCACAGTGCCACTCTGGCCAATAATTTTAAATAGGACCTTATAGCAAGTGATATCTCGTTTGAAAGGCATTGACATTGGCTACATAGCCATATTAATTTTGTTTGGGTTTAAACTAATTTTGACGGATAAATTAAATAAATACCAAAATTTTTGAAATTATTTCTTAGAATTTAATTAATCAAATATCAACAATGGATTCTTATAGCAAGTGTTCGAAATGTGCTCCGTCTAATTCCTGACTGTAATACATCCTATTAGTAAACTCTTGTCGTACTCGTTCGAATGTGTCAGCTGAAATTGCATTGCATTCTTCAATAATTCTTTCTTTCAAAACGCCAATGCTATCTGGCGCCGTAGTATAAACCTTGCATTTCAAGTACCCCCATAGTAAAGATCTAATAGTGTCAGATCTGGTGACCGAGGTGGCCATTCTATAGGACCTCGCCGGCCGATCCATCTACCTCGATATTCTTCATCCAGATACACTTCACCGCTTAAATTTGAATTTAGGAAAACAGAACCAACTATGTAGCTTCCCAAAATACTTGCCCAAACATTGGCTTTTTCTGGCGTGAGGATTTGTGTCACTCCAATACCTTACATTTTGTGTATTCACATTTCCATTGAAGCAAAAAGTACTTTCGTCACTAAAACAAATTGTTTTTGTATAACGTGAGTTTTGACTAATTTTATTTGTCATACATTCACAGAATTCGAGTCTTCTGTCGGGGTCGTCATCCGAAAGGTGGTGCACCATTTTTAACTTTTAATTTATTTTTAGCCAACTTTCTCTGTACTGTACTTTTACTTACTTCACAGATAGACGAAACTTTAGTTGAAGAGGAAGTAGGGTTTACTACTATATCAATTTTTTTATCATCACTAAATGTTGGTCGACCAGATCGTTTAGCATCTTGAACACTACCTACCTGTTGCTTGTGAAGAAGCTCCCTCAAATAAGTTCTCGAGATAGGGCGATCTGGGTATCTCTCATTAAATAAACGTTCCGCTTCATGGAGATTCTTTCTAGATTCACCAATAATTAACATAGCTGCTACTTTGTCGGCTTGAGTACGTACCATTTTGCCTATGTAAACTCTTAAACGTCTCGTTAAACAATAATAAAATTAAATATTTAAGCCATTTAGAAAAACTTTGCAAAGCAACAAATACTATTAAATTTAAAACGTTAATTTTTTTTGACAACTAACCAGAGACCGACTGAAAAATCTTCAATGTTTAAATGTGAAATAATAATTTTGGTATTCATTTAATTTATCCGTCAAAATTAGTTTAAACCCAAACAAAATTAATATGGCTATGTAGCCAATGTCAATGCCTTTCAAACGAGATATTACTTGCCATAAGGTCATATTTAAAATTATTGGCCAGTCGTCACCTGTTACCATTCGTAGAGAAGTTTACAACACTTTATTTTCACCCTCCAAGTTATATTAATGTAGATAAGTGTAGCCGTTCAAAAGATACGAGGGGGTGAGGGGACTTTTGAATAGCACTGTATATATTTTAAACTAACACGACTGGAACGATGTTGTTGAAAGTGTGTGTCTGTTTGGGTGAGTGCCTGAATGGTTTCGATTCACAATTGGTCCCGGTAGGTGGCGTTGGAATCGTGTTCACTCCGAACTACTCCTCAAATTGTTTGCAGAGATATTCCTTGTATCAAGAAATTATAATTATCAGACTTTACAATCTAAAATACATGCCAATCTCATATATTCTATATTCTATTATTTTTGTAAATAGACCAAAATTTGGAATTTGGTACTGAAAAATGCAGTTGAAAGTGAAGAGCAAATAAAAAAATATACCGACCACTATGGCAACTGAAATACAGTTATTGAATTTTAAAGTAAAAGTTTCTGAAACATAATTTAATTTAATGGAAACAAATTTTTGATTTTGGATTTTAGTTAGTTTATATTTTTTTTGGACGGTCATTTCAGTGGGTACAATTAACAAATTTAATTTATCCGTAAAATTGGATGAAAATTGAAAAAAGTAGGATTTTTAGGGAAGATAAAATAAAATAAACTTGATTTTCGACCCGAAATATTTTCTTAACCGGAACGAAAATGGTCCGCATTTGCATAATTTGTTATTATTGACAAGAAAAAGTTAGGTCAGGACAACGTCTGTCGTGGTTCTCAAATGTTATATAAATGGTAGGTACTTACTTGTCCCAAGTTTAAATATCTTCAAACTGTTATGCCTAAATTTACTTCTGCAAACAGTTCTTTTTCTGGAAACTTTTGATTGTAAAGCACCCTCTTTTTTCTTTTCCTGCTTTTGGTCGTTAGAGTTAGACACTCCTGAGCAACCTGATGAATTTGACGAAGTCTCTTCATCTAATTCGTCTTTGGGGGTAGTTGGCCGAGGTGTTTCCAAAACAGGTTTTTGGTGTTTGTGAATCAGTCTTTTTTTGAAGTGTTCTATTTTCATTTTGCGTATTACTAGACCATAATTTTGTCGGTTAATCCAAACTGATTAAAATTAAACTGTCTGAAATTAAACAAAAAACTAAATCAAGATTTTTCATTGTTATCTCTACGAATAAATTCTTTCAAAGAAAAATGAAAATGTTTTGTAGATATTTACAATTTTATATTATTAAATCTCCTCACAAATATATTATATTTTGCCCAGAATGACTGAAAGGCTAGAGCGGTCTGAGGAAAATATTGATGTTTTCACAACTAACGGCGAAAAAGTGTAAAAATAGAGTTGAAAATGGGCCCATTTTGAAGGTAGTCGCCCCCCGCCCTTCATATTTGGCTACTAAAATATATAA
>CAJUYG010000013.1:114169-200795 GCA_910591675.1 Galerucella calmariensis | reverse complement strand
GGTGTTGCCAGTTCATGTTATTCGACAAAATTTATCTCATGCGACTCAGATGTCGAACCCATTTGAGAATGCCAGATGCCAATGTTGTGCGACAATTTCTATCGACATATGTCGAATACGACAAATGTCATTCGACATTCGAGAATAGGCCCCTTGGACAATATTCTTTCAAGTTCTTTTCAAGGAAAACTGACCGCAAGTGAACCCAAAAATATAATACTTTTATTTCTTCTACTCGAGAAATATTCTACCGAATTACACTCGTGCATCAAAGTAAACCTGATAATTTTTTATTCAAGCATGTTGTCAGTAAAAACTGCATTCAGCTATTTTCATATTTTGTTAAAAGAGCCCGACTCCGAAAATATGAAAATAAACTCACGCAGTTATTAGACAATATGCTTTCATAAAAAATTATCGGTAATTTTGATGCACTTCCGATAAGTTTTAAGGAATGGATCAGTGCTTTCTAATGCGTCAAAACAGAATCAAAATTTATATTATAAGGAATAAAAAGGTAGGTATAAGAAACCGACTTGTTGGTTTCAAGATTTGGGGAATAAGAATTCAACCAATCGGAATATAGGTCTTGACTTTTGACATATAGAGCTCATTTTTATTATAATTATACTTCTTCTTTCTCTAAAACCCTCATGCCGTTCAGCATCGGGTTAGCTCTTCTTTACCCATTTTCCAAAAGCTTCTGTTTCTTGACTAGTCCTCTTATCCATTCATTTCCCTTTTTGGAACGAAGTTCCTTATCGCGCGTTGTGAAAGGAGGCTAGACGGATAAAATTCTTACCAAAAGTTGTCACGACACTTTTTGATATAGGAAGCTATTGTAAGCTGTGCGGCGTCGCGTGTTTCTCTGTCTGCATCTTTCTCTCTTATAGAAGGCAAATAAATTGAAAAAATGTTCACCATAGTCCGGGCGCGAACCATCAACCTACGCGTCTATATCAAGGCATTCAACACATGCTGCCATGAGCTCTCATGTGTATTAGATGCGAAGAAAGAAATTACATGCTGCAATGTGCGATTATATACAGATAATAATAATAAATGCTTTTGTATTTTTAGCAAGTACGCACTATAACCTCTCTTTATTATTGTGCTAACCAAGTCATACGCATTATAATCTCCACATTTTGTGTGTTTAGCAAGTGTACGCGTCATAATTTTAATAAATTCAAAAACAAATCATATTTTAATATTACAATTTCAGAACGTATGTATTTAGCAAGCCGTGCGTGTTCTAACCTATACGCTGTTGTGTTTACGAAGTCGAGAGAGTATATATATATATATATATATATATACACTCTGTTGTTGTGTTTACAAAGTCCCGCGCATCTATGACGTGTATGAAAGAATAGACAGAGTACATATATATATATATATATATATATATATATATGTATATATATAAATGTTTCGGTGTGTGTATGTATACCTATGTACAATTCCTTCACTAATTAATCGAAAGGAACTTCGTTCCATCCGGGTGTCCCTTGACACCTCTCAAGTTTTTTTTTCCGATTTTCTGTATCCTCTCCATCCATGTTTTCCTTGGTCTTTCTTTCTTTTTCTATCCCTTCCAGCTAACCTGTTTTCTTTTATTCCTACAATGTGCCTATACCAGTTCAATTGCTTATTTTCAAGTTAAAATTGGTTCCTCTTTCAGTGGTCTTTGATTTTTTTATTTCCACGTAGGTCACATTTGGTCACTCTTGCGATCTTTCGCAAATATTTCATTTCCACTGCTGGGTCCGTAGCATTTGCTACTCTTGCTACGTGGCTAATGGTGCCATATATATGTATCAATCAAAATATTTTCTGTAATTTTTTAGATAAAGAAGGTGATTGAATACAGAATAACCCATATGCGTTGAATAAATAGTTTCTTTAATTCCTGCAAAGCTATTTTATTATCAAACATTATTAAACATGTATCTATTTATCGAGTCTTAAGGCGGATATGAATAAGCCCATCAAGATAATAAATAAAAACCAACGCAATATGTAAAAATAAATAACCATTGACGTTCCCTAGCTGTGGCAATAAAAAAAAATGATAAAGAAAATTTGTATAACTCGTTAGATTCTATAACCACGAATTCCAAAATTCCAATGTGGTTGTTTTAGTTTAAAAAAAACGTTAACTCCATAATGATAGTTGCTTCACAAAAGTGAATTTTGAAATAACAAAGAAGTTTAGTGAATGTAGACAAATTTCTGGTTGATTCTGTTACAAATCTTTAATTTTTTGAGGTTAAGCTGTCATTTTGTTAACCATCAAATATATCCACCACCTCGAAAAAGCGATGGAATGGATTACGATTTTGGTTTATAAATGAACGAGTAAGTTCTTAAATCTAATTAATATAAAAACGCAGTTGGGGGATCTACCGGTGAATAAAAAAGCATGCCTTGTCGAAGAATACACAACAACAAGAAGTGAAGCCCGGCAAAAATCCATTAATGTTTGAGGGAACAAAATAAATAACCTTGAAGGTGACAGCTAACTCTGGCATACACTGAGAATCATGATAAATGCTTACAATTTTATTAGAATCATACTGAGAACAAGTATTTTACAATTCGTATGTAAAGTCCCTTTTCCGTCTCATGTGATGGTGACAATATTCGAATTGGTCAAAAAAGGGTTACTTTACACACAAGTTTCATAAATAACTGTGTTGGAACGCAAACAAAGCTGAAATAACAATTATTGCTGCTACGAAAAAGCATCGAAGCTACGAAGCGTCCAAAGCATCAAAGAAAGGAATACTGGGCGCATTTTCTATATTTTGAATCTACGAATTACCCTCGTGCTTTGTTTGTAGGTGAATCATTTTAAATAATTCTTGTAAAAATTACCTGTATTCACAACCTATGTAATGCTGTCATTACTAACGTCATTGAAGGTTAGAAAGTGTCATATTACACACCTCTACTTCCCGCCCTCTAAAATAATGTGATCGTTACCTAATATTATCTATTTTAGATGAATATTTTTTATATTTAAAAATATAACACATTGATAAATATTATAATACCTATTTCTGGAGGGGCACAATCCATCAATTCATCATCGGAGGACATTTTTCTTGATTTATTACCTATTAGCGAACTTAATATCCATCCGACTTTATCTGACATTTATTTATATTGGTGACAGTACTACTGTCACAGTAGTTGTCAAATGTAATATTTTAGGTGTGTTCAGATCGAAACAGAGATTTATTAATTTTGATCGGGATATGATGGTTGTAAATAAAATAGTATACAAACATCGATAGTAAGTTTCATTCCTGTCTCAAGATAATAGCTAACCTCTCGACAGTAATGAAACTCTTCCCACCTCGGTGTGTAATGTACTATTTCCGCATTCGACTGAAATAACTCAACGTCAACTATAGCACTTACTAGGTAGATAAATAACTATTTAAGCTGATTGCCATATTTAATACAAATAGTATAAGACATGCATAGAACGAGAGACGCAAAACCAGGGCAATTGATAATGCTTCCGTTCCTTTCTACAGTTATCGAGTATTTCCAGGCCGGTAATTAACTGGTAAATAGACCGCACGATCGCCAGATTTGTCTCCTTGGGATATATTTTTATGAATGTATTGCAATAAAAGCATAAAATTAATGGTAAAAATAAGTGTGGTAAAGACACATACCTCAATTCGTATAACCACGTGTTGTTGAAAATCCAAACCAGTTTTCCAAAATTCTTCAATAATTCCACAAAAGTAAAATGAAATGATCAATTATTACTATTATCGCACAAATATCTTGGGGTGTTTCATTCAACATACTTTTATTTATGGTGATATTAAAATTTTATTCACTCGCGCTTAGCGAACCTATTTACAAACACCACGTCAGGTCCAATCGATTTCTTTGTGTTTGTCGTCGTTTATGAGGGGTAATGGATGGTCCGTAAATTAATGAAAAGCATTTGTAACATCAGCATTAGCAATGAGTTATAATATAATATATGATTCCGATTTGATGGAATATTTCACTTTGGTGGGTTTTGTTTTTTAATCTTATCTGGGGAAAGATAAGTTATCTGTTTGGTTCTCCTTTACAGTCACGCACTTGCCCTAAATCACTTCATAAATTATCAACTGTATTAACAACACATTGAAGAAAAACATTAAATTACTCAAGAGAGGGGAGCTGGCACTTTTAACTATACTTTTAAAGATACTAACAGAACCACAAGGTGACGCAGCAAACACTCAGTTAAAAACTTGTACAAACTGGTGCAGGAGACAAAGGTGACTTTGTTAGACGAACTCATGGAAAAATGTTTAGCTTTATTATTAGATTAGATTAGAATTGGAGTGGCTCTTTGTCTTATCCCACTGCGACCTTTGTGGTCCTCCCTATATTTAGAGCTTGATATCTAGCTTTATTCTTTTTATTAGACTTATTAGCACGGTCTAGGACCCTTGCGTAGCTCCCTACCCTCGGTTCTTCTTCTCCGAATAAGTGAAACCGCACCCTTGCTAGGCCTTCGCACTCACAGAGTATGTATGTATGTGTTTTGTCTTCTTCCTGGCAGAACCTGCATAGGCTGTCATCTTCTAGACCAAGTGTGTGCATTTGTTTCCTCAGCACTCAGCCCTTAGCATTCCCACCATCATCCTCGTCGTTTCTCGACTTTGACATAGTAGGTCGGTGTGACAGTTTTGCCGAAGGGTTTTTAAGGAATAACTTTGCGTGCCATTGTCCTGGGGTTTCATACCACCAGCGCAACGCCTGGTTGTTTATCCATTTGTGGATGCTCTCTTTGCTTAGGAATTAATCCAAACATCGATGGATTAGTTTTCCAAGTTATGGAAATGATTCTGTAAACTTTACAGAATCATTTCCATAAAACGGGGATAATTGAAACACCCCTTTGTAGGAGACATTCCAGAATATTCTTTGTTACTATGACTGCCTGGAACGTCTATAAGAAAACTGTTTAGGCCACTATGAGTTCAGCACCTTTCACAACGTCATAATTGCTGGAACTGACGACCTGACGTTTGTTCTTATTTTAATTTGTTCACAAGTTCTTGAGCATTCACAGATTTGGATTGTTGTTAATTTTGAAGAGTATTGTTCTTTGTATGCGAACTGGTTAAAGCAAGTTTTGATTCAATCACACTTTAAATAGCATGTCCATATGTTTTTTCTATATCTATGTGTCCAGCATTAGGTAGATATTTTGGAATAAGTAGTAGTAAATCCGGCAAAAATGATAATGTATATTAAAAATAAGTTTATTATCATAATAAAACCAGTTTAATTCTATTATCTTGAACGAAAACATTCCGCAAAAAATTATTTGTATAAAATAAAAATTACTCATACATTTTTCATTGAAAGCATTTATTATTGTTTATCAAACAAAGGAAATGTTTTACCAGCTTGGTAATTTTATTAATTATTATAAATTATAAGCATGTAATAATATGTCAGATTTTCCATGAACATATCGCACCCCTAGAACAACAATGACTCAAGTGCAAAAAAAGCAATTCCTCAGAATTGACGATTGAAGTTTTTTTATTCCTAATTATTGATTAACAGAGCAACAGTGAATTTAAAAAAAAACAAGAAAGCTTTGACGAACCGAAAATTTATTCTACTTCCACATGAAGCATTTAATTTCCAGAAATTTCCGAAAAAATTAACAGTTACAGCTTTTAGAAGACAATGACCTTCCATTTGCGTCATTGTTCCACTGCGCCTTTCAATATTCGTGAAATTATGACACAATTTAGTATAAAAATTTATTTATTGCAGTCGAAAACATTCGACATTGCCACCTTTAACTATGAAAAAGCTGAAGTGTTAACTATGTAGTGATAATAATTATAAATGGGTCTTTTTACTATCAACAATATTAACAATATGATTAAATGTTAATTTTATAATGTGCTTGTTTCCTTGGATTTATTATTAACATTATTTTTTCAATTTATGAATATTAAAAAATTAACACTTTTCCAAATTTGTTATGGGTTTTTTGAAGCTCTGACAGCGTTGTACGAAAACCACAATGACCACACCCTCCGAATTAGATAATTGGTGATTTGTATCGACCAGCTGACTTCTTATAGGCAAGCGCGTGCGTGAGATCTTCCCTCTCACTTCGTCAATTGACTGATATTGATTTATCCAGTGGCGTTGGTATTGTCAGTGACATTTGTATTTTCAGTTTTACTTGGTAAAATAGGTACCGTACGTCATTAGTACGTTTGACAGAGAGGCGCCATGTTTTTCCTCGCCTCTTACCGATGCCGCATAGCTTCAGATAAACTTGCCAAACTATACGTATATAGGTCCTGACTTTTTCGCCTTCTTGATCGACTTTTCAATAGTGCTATGGACCGCATCTCCCTCATTCTGCGTATGGCACTTACGTCGTTATTCCAATTGAGGTCGTGCAAAAACCCTTTGTACTATAGATCAACAATGTCACAATTTACAATTACGTCGTTGTACTAACAAAACACGTGCGTATTGGTCCAGGCTCAAAACACAATTGAAGGTTACGTCGAGGTTGCTCCAAAAGAAGGTAACCTATTTATACAAATGGAACAACGACGCACCTTCCCTCTAGCACACCGGTGCGTACTACAATTGAGTCATTGTACCATTGGAAATAATGATTATTTTTGACACGTTTGCCATATTTAACTGAATTTTCGAAATTTTTACACTTGCGTCATTGTTCTTCTAGAGGTGCGATATGTATGTATGAATGTATTTTGGGGTGACATTCTCTGAGACCTAAAGCAGCGTCCACATTAGGTCGAATGGTGTCGATCGACAATGTCGATCCAGTGTGGATGGTCGCCCGACATTGTCGATCCATATCGGGTCGAATCAAATGCAAACCCGGACCAAGTCGGTACGGATAAAAGGAAGTCGAATCTACATGGCTATTTTGGACGTGTCGAAGCATGTTGTTCAACATTTCCTGAACTTAGTCATTTTGGATAATGCAGAGTTATCAAACGCGGGAGACAATGTTGTAGTTACGGACACACTTACTGAAAAAATATTTACTTCCCCAAAACAACCACTCAAAAAACGTAAAGTAAGTTCATCTTCTGATACTAAAGCTCCAATCATCGATGATGCGGTAAATATATTGAGGGCGATTCAAACAAGGAAGAATGACAAAGATGAATATACATTATATGGAGAACAGGTGGTCATTAAGCTGAGAAACATTACCTCGCCACAAGCAAGATGATTAATAATGTATTATTATAGGCAGATATGAGACATTTCTCTTACACTTCGCAACCCAATTTTTCTGGACGGTCAATTTTTCAACCTCCTTTCAATTTGCAAGCCAATTTTCATGGACAACCAACTTTAACTTTTCAACCACCTTTAAATTCGCAACCCATTTTTTATGGTCAACCAACTTTTCAATCTCCGCCATCCACACAAAGCTTAACTTCACCACATTCGTCTTTATCCTATACTTCACCGTCACCTTCGCCTGCTCCATCTCATTCCTCAACAAGTGAAAATGTCATTTCCGCAACTGACTTTGACGACCAGTTTCTTTTTCTATGAATAACTTAAGAATAACATAAGAACAGCTCAAGAAGACCTATATGAAACTTGGTATAATATATATTTGTAAAGTTCAAAATGTTGTCAGTTTCAGTAAATAAATAAAAAATCTCAAATACGAGTACATGAATTTAGTTATACTTTTCTTACCTTGACAAAACCTTGTCGATCGACACCATTCGACATAATGTGGACGCGGCTTTAAAGATCTATTTAGTTGAACATTAACAGTTTGCTCAAAAATAATTGCTTGCAAATTTCGAGAAAAATTTATAAAATGAAACACTTACAATTAACTGTTCTAAATGTTGGTTTAAATAAAAAATTAATATGTATAAGGTATAGCGAGATGTATAGTGATGGACCTTGGTTGGGCAACGAATTGACAGAACTGGAAGCAACATCAACGTGGCATTATGCCCAAATTTACAGAAAAGGATTTAATTCCGGAAGTATTGCTCAAAACTATTTGCTGTGAAACTGGGTGTAAAAGTTTAAAATGTGGCTGACGAAAACATGGTTTAAAATTCACAAATTTTCATGGTTCTGAAAATTGTTTTTTTTTTTATTTTAAAGCATGTCGCATCCACCAAAAGGTTATTAGCGACAATACAATAATATTACAATACTTAGATCCTATATAATAAGTTTATTGATTTTAAATAGTCTATGAAAATTGTTCCAATATGGAAGAAAAAACCTATACGAGGAAGTAAATGATTCAGATGAAATTGTGGATGAAGAACCGATGCAGATTGGAAATAACATTGGACACGAAGATTTCGAAGATCAACTAGAGTTGGAAAGGTTTGAGTTAACTGTATAAACCCTCACTTCGTGGAATCTACTCATCATATGGTTTTAAATGAAACTAACTGTTTCTAAATGACTCCACAATATATTTGAAAAAATATATTGTGGAGTCATTTAGAACCAGTTAGTTTCATTTAAAACCATATCATTGGAAAGGTTTGTCTAGTCTAACGATGATGCGATGATCTAGCGATGATGCGACGCGTTTGATGCGATAATTACAGTCAAGCAATGTCGGACATGGTTAGTACTTGAATGGGTGACGACTATGCCAGGGAAAACCATCGTATAGGACCCGTACAGCCTGCAGCGGACTAGCATATCACAGCTCGCAGGCATTATACCAATGAGCACGAGGTATAATGTAGATATGCCGTCTTTTGGAGGAGACGTAAAACCGAGGTCCCGAGTCCATGGATGTTGGGCTCGTTAAAGAACGCTACCACTGGTTGGAACACTAGTGGGTTCGCCAAAATTTGCGGTTAGGGGTAGAGTGCTCCCGGCGTTGGTGATTAGCCTTAGTCGCAGAAATAGACCGACGTTAAAAAACAGAATTAAAAAAAAAGAAATGCCATCAAAGAAACACAAACTAATGGATACGTGATTACAATTCAAAATAATGTATTCATAAATAACAAGATTGACGTTTTTAAAAATATTATAATGAATAACGAAATCATAATGAAGTATCTAAATTCAATAGTAGTTACGATTTACATGTATATATTCACATTTTGTAACGAGCTGCTCTTTATTTTTCTTCGTCAAACGATTTTTCATGCCGACTGCCATTTACTGTCGAATATTTTAAGGCGTGTGTGTTTTATTTGATCCAAAACCATGACTCCTAAAACACTTGTTGGTGTTAAAGGAATAATAATCCATAGTCTATGTCGACATATTCTAATTTTGTGCTAACCTACAAAATGTGAAAACGTTAAGCTACTGATTTGAGATCGAATATCAATTTTATTCATTTACGATAAGTTGGCAATTTTGACATTTGTAGTAACAATTGCAGCCACTGCACACAATCTAAATATCCAAAGTGTAAATAATGGAATAATTAATCATATAAAGGGGGACGTTACGGTCCAAAAGTTGGCTGCCGTGTCCTGGGTTGCCAGACAATTTTATCAGAATTTCTTGTGTTGGTTTGTTGTCGTTTTCATTTCATTCGAATTTTATAGTTTGTTATTTACTGGAAATCTCGAAATGCGTAAAAACCCATCCAACGAATAATTGACGTAATCCATCTAACATTAAGTTTGATAGAAAAAAAGGTAGAACGTGTCGAGGGACACACGGTAGGAACTTTAGTTCCTTTTAAGCAAAAATTATGTAATACATCTGACGTTATAGATACACAATTTGCATATTCCTCGGTGGTCGAGTAGTAAGCAAACCAGACTCTCACGCGGTGGACCCGGGTTCCATTCCCCGTGAAGAAGTTTTTTTTTATTGTTAATTTTATTTTTAAATAATTATTCTGCTTGATATCAATAACGACAACAGGTAGACGTTTGAAATATTTAGCAAAATATTCATTATTATAGATAATGGTACGGTACCCTTCATGAGGGAGTCCGAGTCAATCTTCTTATTTTTTTCCTTTTCCTTTGTGTAATGAATGAAGTAATATATTATTTAAGACCACTTAAATGTATGTAGGACTAAGACGTAGTTTACTTACCGACGTCTGAACGGTAAGTAAATCACTTACCGATGTGTTAGACTTAGAAACCAGTAAATACAACCTACCAACCTGACAACCGATGCTGTAAACAATCAAAAAAGATCGATCGCGCAAAACAATATATTTTGCATTTTGGTGAAATTGTTTTTATGCTATTTATTACTTTTCGACGTCTGAACGGTAAGTAAATCACTTACCGACGTGTTAAACTTAGAAACCAGTAAACACAACCTACCGTCCTGACAACCGGTGCAGTAAATAAACAAAAAAGATCAATCGCGCAAAAAAAAATTATGGAAATAATAGTGAAAATGTATACGAACAAATTCAACTAGATCACCAGCACTGCGAATTCCAGCTTTGCATAGAATTTTAATGTAGCATCGGTGGCTCAGTGGTAGAATGCTCGCCTTCCACGCAGGCGGACCGGGTTCGATTCCCGGCCGAAGCATATGAATCGCTGCTTCGTAAACGAGAGAGAGAGACTCAGTAGAGAGCACACGCACGCAAGCAAGGCACATAACGAAGCAACGTAACATAACGTAACGGTCAGATATTTTGCGTCGCGACCCCTGGTCGCTCAAACATAACCTGACGTAAAGAACTAAAGTTCCAAAACGTTTTTATTTTCTTCTTGAATTTATTCATTGACAATTACTTATTGATAATAAAATATTATAGGTATATTATGTAAAAGTTACCTCAGAGTGTATAATATTTCAACGGTATATTTAAATAAATCTATTAACTTACCTTTTAAATTCGTCCCTGCTCACCGAAATATAATAATTAAAATAAGTATAATTTTAACGCTTATCGCTAATACTTCGTAATAAAGTGTCTTACTTTTTAAATAGGAGACAATTTGCAGTTTCAAATGTTTCGTGTAGTTGCAATAATTAGTACGTTTTGTTGGTTCAAGGTTATTGAGATAACATTTCCGTAATTTTGATTCATTCCAATGTTGATAGTTATTGGACATACTTTGTACATGATTGCACTGTGTGCGATGGTAGGTATCACCATTTTGTCTGTATCACTAAGCAAAACTTATCTATTAGGTAGTAGCGCTTCAAATAAATGTTGAGTCAAGTTTTAACTTTTAACCTCTTTTATTGTTACAATAAAAAGGTTTTAAGAAATAATTTTGTTATTTAATACTTCTATTATGTGCTACTTTTTAGTTTAGTTGCAAATCAAAAATTGTATTTCTAGTTACACAATCTATAGTATGCGTACCTGCACTACGTATATTTAAAACATGAAGGTTGTTAAATCTAGATAAGTTTAAAAATTGATAGCTATAGTAGAGTTGGAATAATACCCTTCTTGGTGTGCGTCATCGATTGTTAATGTTCTTCTAACTTCTAACACATTACGTAGGGAGAAATGGAAAAAAGGCAGGTATGTGATTGTATGTCTTTGTTGAATCGTATGACCCGCATGATAAGACTGCATTTGACTATATAAGTCCAGCACTGTAAAGAAACTTTAAAAGCAACACGTCATCTTATAAATCATACTCATTTCAAAAACAATTACCATACACAATAATAATACAATAGTAACAATTAAACTTCAATTTTAATGACGTATACTTGGACTTATATTAATTTGCATAAAAGATAAGATATAATAAAAGCAAAAAATGTCGGGACGGCCACCGTAACTGCACCGGATTTGTTACATTCATTTTTGTCACAGATTTTGCATCGATTATTGTAATATTGAATTTTGCTTGTTGGATTCATATTTTGTATATTTTTCAGAAAAGTTTCACATTCCAATCCATTTTGTGGGAGATGGCATTGTTTGAGAGCATTGTACTTTTTCATTGGACCATCTGAAAGAAATATATCATGTTGTTTGGGTGAAATGAAACAAATTAATTAGTTGAAATCTACGTTGAAGTCTACGTAAGATCGAATAAAAGTATAATGGAAACTTTTAATTTATACAGTGCATATTTTCACAAAAGGATCAGAAGGAATTGTTAGGAAATCCAGACACAACAATATTCAGGCAGAAATCATTTTTAAGCTGACGCAAAATGAGCTCAGAGCCTTGATTACTGCTTGAGTACCTAGATGAGAAAATCCATATTGAATTGTTAGTTAGGGAGACGAGGTTGCTTATGGCGACCTTCCCGAGCGCCGTCGAAACCTATCCAAATCGAAAGATACAGTAATTTCGAAAAGAAAAGCTCGTATGGTAAAAACCATTTTAGCAGTAGGTATGGCGTGTACGGTTTTTCAAAAATGTTAAAAAAACAGTTACTTGGGCATTCTCGAGCGCGTCAGATATTCTTACCATGTATGCCCCAAGTGCCTCTGATAACAACGGTATACTAATCTGCCGGTTTGCGTGGTGGGGGTAGTTAAATTTTAGTCTTAAACCACTAATATCAACCCCCAATATCTTAATCTGACGCGCTCGAATATTTCAGACTATCGATTTTTTTTACTAATCTGATGGTCTATCCTAGGTGCGCGTCACTACATATAGAGCTAATAATTTCCAAAGTTGTTCTATTAGGTCTAAGGTATCTCTCATATCTTCAACTGTCACGCTCGAGTATTCCCGAAAAATCCCCTATTCGCCTCCCTAACTATGTGCACATCTTTCGCTTGAAAGACACTGGTTGAATTTAGACCAACATATTCAAGTCCGCTGTTTCTCATGCCGTTTTTGATCCATCAATATTCTGCTTGAAAGCATAATTGGTTCATTCGTCTGTCCATTCTTTTTAAAAGCTCAGTTCCAGCCCATATTGAACGGTTTGGTCATGTCATCTCGAATGGCTACTATACCTGGATACAGACTTTTAACCAATGGAGTAGAGCTTCTTAAGAAAACAGATATTCTGTCTTCCTCACTGCAATGATGAAGTAAACAAGGAAGATAAAGGCAAAATATGTATTCTCCCAAGAATCTCTACACAGTCAAGAATCCAACCCCTGAGTGTCTAGCTTCAGTGTATTCACTTTTTGTCCAAGGGTTTTTCCTCGCCATTTTTTTCTTTGACCTTACTTATTTCAGTTCTTTTAATTGCTCTCTTTAGCACTAGGTGAAGAGGTGTTAGAACTAGTAAAACCTCCATGGCAGCTGTCCAGCTGTTATGGCCGACTAGAACTCTCAAATACAACTGCCACCCAACATATTCTGCAAGTCTGCCTCCAAAAACAGTTTTGGTATGATGTATCAAAGGATTATCGCAACTGGGGTTCGAAGAAGACATACTTTGGCCTACTCCCTACCATGAATAGTATTTTGAAGTATTATTACATTTTCCTGTAATATTGTCGTATTTGATAAACCAATAGATATCGCTGACCGTTTAACTACGAAGCAACAACTACTTCCCGGGCTATAGGCCACGACGGATATTGAATTACCTACACTTCAAAGTCAAACGGGGTTCTACTAGAAATTAATTCCCCAATATATGTCGGGAATGATTGGATTTCCTAACAACTCTTTTAATTCTCTAGAAAAAATATAATTGAATTTTCCATATTTATGCTCCGTATTCATTACGTGTTCGTCAATATTTTAAATAGAACATTCGGTTCAAATATAGTGGATTAATCAAGCTGAAAGCCAAGTTATAAAGCGTCTACTATTCAATTCAAATATTATTAAATGATATTTATAGATCTGGTAGACTCTGTTTCACATAAGAACAACCCACTAGAGTCTAGAAGTTGCAGTTGTATGCGCGAAGAAGCTGCACATATCAATATCTGAACATCAATATCGGTCAAAGCCTTAGGCCTAAGGCTTTGACTGCAACTTACAGTGGGTTCTTCTTATGTGAAACGCAGTCTAGCAACGATGAAACAAAAATTGAAAATCATGTTTTAATAAAGCTTTTTTTTTTAAGTAGGTAATGTGAAATAACATTTTACCTTGTATTTCAAAAACTGCCGTTATACAAACAGACGGATCTGCGCAGTGTCCAATGCTTTCAATACCTTTACAAGCATCATCTTTTCTTTCCGTCGTATAAGTTGTATTACAATTATAGCATTCCATTGCATAACCTGAAACATTTAAAAGGGTTTTCAACTGAAAATTCCACACATGTAATTTTTAACCAATCAGAACGTGTATTTCTGACAGATCACTATCGCAACGGATGAATTCAAGTGGAAATTTTTTCCTGGTGGGTACCCAACAGCGAATTATAATGGAACATTTTTTTGACGTTTATAAATGACAGAATATTATTTTTGACAATCTAATTTTTATTTGTTGACATGATAATTTTGATTCATTTCAACTACAAGCTTAGATGTTTTCTAAATTCTTTGGACCATTATGATTACTGTTTATATTAAAAACGCAATTGTTATATATAACTAGTGAAAATATATTGTTTATACATAACAGATAGATAATTCTAAAACATATAAACCACACCACGCCATATTTAATCGAATGTGTAGTGTAGTTCCGTTTTTATCCCCAATTGAAAAAATCCTATTTTAAAAAGTTTTCAATACCCGCTTTTTAGATTATTACGTCACTAGTATAAATTAAAGCTCTAGGCACAAATTTTGACATGGAACATAATTATCATTAGATGTAGTGTAGTCACCAAAATTGAAAAAGAGGAAGCAGTTTAGGATAGGTTGACAGTGAGTTTTGGTTTATGCAGTTTTGTAGTCTTGAACAAATCTTGCACAGAAAGATTGTATATAGGTATGCCCAAAACACTTAAAGTGACAGTCTTCTACATTCAATTGCTGTATATAAGGGTTTGCAGCTCTTCTATACAAGTTGTGGCAACACTCATGATAATTAATCAATATTTTCGATACTTGACTTAACAATTAATAATTTTAATGCATGCTGAATATAAAAATTATAAACTTTGTAAATGAAGTAATTATTTCTTTTCAGTGCGCCGCTACTGTATATCACAAATAAAATTCTCAACAGCTTTCTTTTCGTCTCAATTAACATTAATCTATTGATTATTCAATCAATCCAAACAAATTTCAGAAACAGTCACTAGAGCGAGCATCCCAATATTAAATTGATGCTTTTGATTAATTTTAACTAACAAGCCAAACCCATGACCCATATTTCGCATTACAGATGGTAGGTACACACAGTACAGGCAAAAATAAAACGGGCATAAATTATTAGATATAATTTTGCGTTATTGTTATTTATAGCATTACCAGAGTACCTTGAGAAAATAATATGACATATTATTCATGTACACAAAATCGTTTTCTTAAATTAGATATTTCATTCCTTAAAAATAGTCTAAGAATACACTTTATTTTTGGTAGGTATGTATTTTAAACTCACCTGTGGTTAGACAACAAGCTATCAAAATACCGATAGCTACAAACCCCTGCATGTTGATTTGTTGTTTATAACAAAAAAGTGGAAAATAATTAGAACTTAATAATGTACATCTACCCAACTATTCTTTCAGAGTAGAAGTGGACTCGAAACGCGCAACTAGCGAATTTACGACAATATTCGCCAGTGTTAAACGCAACACATAGGCGGATCTATGTCTTGAAAAAGGGTAACAACTCAATACAGAATATTTTTTGGTAAGAACCTTTTTTGCATTTTATTTTTTATCAAAACGTGTCACAAGTTTAAGTTGAACATAGGCTCATATTAAATGAAGGTTTAAACAAATTAAATAGCTTTATTTCATCCTAATCATTTTTTACATTGACATCAACAACAGCTCACATGAGAGCCAACGTTGGGAACAGCATTGAAGCTGTTGTCGCGACATCCGGTTTCATATTCATTGTGTCCTTGTGTCTTTTAATTGCGAGGGTTTTACATACCTCCCAGCCACATCCCTTACATAAATCAGTTGACAAAGCGCGCGTTTAGCAGGAATTTGATTATCGCACCGGTATCGGTAGCGCTACGTTGGGATGAATGCGACCATTGTTCCTGAAAAAACAAGTGATTCAAACACGCCACGTGTTGTGTAGAGAACGCTTGTCTATCTCAGGGCGACTGTCAAATGACGTAACGTGAACTTACCCAATATCACAGTAACAGCTTATAGAAAAATAATCAGAACTGCGGCATAATATTACCAGTTTAGTTGGAAGACGAAGCAAGTCAAATTGATGCCACATCTAGGATTCCGGCCTTGTGCTAGACGTGACAATAGAGACTTTTAGCTTGTCTTAAATTTCTCACGTATCCGTATACGTAACGAACTGCGCATGTGTAGACCCGTTACGTCTCAGCCGATACGATGCGTTGAACGTATTGTTACGTACCCTACTCCGTATACTTAAACGTATCCCTATCCCGACCAAAGTCAGTATTCCGTGCTATTTGGGCTATATTACATCATCTTCCTCGTCTAGCAGCAATGGATTATTTAATATGGCCCCCATTTTACGTTTTACAAAAATATAAAAAGGTTAAATAAAAAAACTTTGAGGTTATACAATTAGAAACAGAACGAAGTGATACGTTTTCTGCTAAAAAGGCTTTCTTGACAATTTCTTTACGTCAACGTAACTCCAATACGAATACGGATACGTGTAAAAACTTATGACCAGCTAAAAGTGTCTAATAATAAAAACATTTATTTTACCATAAATATACGGTGCCTCAATAACTACATCTGGAGAACAGAACGCCATAAAAAAGAAGAAGCCTATGTGGATTGACTGTGACAGATGAAAGATAATTAATTGTGCTATCTGACTGACAGAGTGACAGTTTTTCCGGTATAAAAAATAAAAATTGAATTGAACAATTAATAATTTAACAAATTGCGAAGCTGTTCAAAGGCAAGTGATTTTGTAACGTTTTATGAAACGTATATACGTGTTAAAAGTAGTAAAAAATAATAAACTAAATTCCAACTAATCAATAGACGATTATGGACTGTTGAACAATGGATCTCAATAAAAGTAAGGTGATTCCCATATTACGCATTTCGTCAATTCAACAAATTTAATATTATGGCTAGCGTCTCTTACAGAAATAAATGTCGATTGCTAAATGTGATTGTCATATAACATTTGTTGTAATTTCGTATTTACACTGAGTAAAAATGATCAAGAAAAACGATCATGGCAAAATTTCATTGAGAATGCTAAAAGGTAAAAAGGTATATGTCGTGTCGTGCAGTTTTTTCAAGTAGCATTTGAGCGTAGATCTTTACTTATGCACATGTAGTGAAATTAAATATAAGTACAATTTCTGATATCATTACTATATATATCCGATCTGGCACAAAATTCATACCTTTGTATTAATTCACGTAAATTTTTCATTGTTATCTGTAAATTTAACAGCAATTTCAATTCGCTTACATATTACATTAAAATAATCAATCTGTTATTCGTCTATAAATTGTACTTATTAAGATCACAAAAGCTTTGCTTTTTTATTTTTAGTTGAAACAATATAATCACAATTTTATTTTGAATTCTTTGGTTATATTTTGGGTACATTTTCCATAGATTGAATTCTTTTTCGGTAATGTGATTAAAGTGTGAATAGTTTTATTGCTCGATATTAATTTCATCCTTTGTGGAACACCTTACTGTGGGAATTTGTTTTTAAGTGTATAATGTGAAAAGTGCACATCTCATTTCAAATATCCATAGTCCATAATCTGATAAGTATTTGTTCGATAAATGTTATAATATACTAACTGATTTTATTCAAATATTTGATACTAGTGTACCTTTAATTTACTATATTCGAAATATTTTAAGCTAAAAGCCAAAACTGTTTATCCTACATCAGATTGTGGATTCTCTATTAATTTCATCTCATTTCACAGTGTTTATTCCATTTCGAAGAATGGTTTCCTTGGTAATACCTCAAGTAAAAGATGTGGACATTGATCCTTCTGGAGTTTTCAAATATATCCTTATTAAAGTAAGCAGTCCTAATGACAGTGGAAAATTGGATGACAAATTAATAGTACGAGGGTATGCAGAATGTCCCTTTCATGCTGACATTAATGATAAAGTTACTTCAGATTTACAGAAATTGAAATCTAGTAAAGTTATAGAAGATTGGAGAACTAAAGTTTTAGGAGGAGGAAGAATTCAGCATGATCCACAGGATATGAAGATACATGTTTATGGATACTCTCAAGGTTATGGAAAAGCTGATCACCAGTTGACTGTAGATATTTTAAAAACTGCTTACCCCAATTATGATATTACTTTTTCTGATGAAGGGTATTAGAAAAATTATATGTATGGCTAGTTTATTATTTTAGCAAGTGTGTGTTTTGAAATATAATTTTAAACTATTGAATTTGTTTGATTTATATTTTTTTAAATAATTTAATTTTCTACTGAGGTAAACATGTACTAGGTACTTAACAAGAAATAAATCTAAAATTAAACTTTGATTACAGATTGTGTTATTTTAAAAAAATTAGCATTCAAGTATGAAATAGGAAACATGTAATTGAGAAGCAATTTGGTCTCATACTATGATAAGGAGCAGAAATTGGAATATGTTTGTTCCAACTGGCGATAGAACCATTTTAGGTATCACAGCTTTATCATCTTTCACCACTAAGATTTTTTTGTGTATGAACTCATGACTTCTATCAAAAATGTTTGGTTGGATCTTTTTTAGACTGATTTCAATTTAATAATCTTGAAACTTATATAAAACGGTCTTTTAAAAATCTCTGAACTTAGAGTTCAGGATTTTCTTGATATCTCTGTGAAATTGGTGGAATTTTTTGTTGTTGTGTAGTGATAGTGAACCCAATTTACTAATATATCCCACATTTGGAGAAACTGGTTCAATTTCAAAAATGAGTTGATGATGTCAAATTATTTCTTAAGTTCAACTCTATCTTGTACAACAAAGACAGAATTATAGTTTGTATGATAGGGTGTGGAATTTTTTACAGATTTATTTTTTATAATTAACAAAAAGTTGCAGGTCACATGAAACTTTATGTTCTACAGTTATTGTTGAAGTAAACCAAAAGTTTGTTATGTTTTGCTTTATAATTTTGCCATAAATATAGTATTGTTCTCCGCTTTTAGTATGTTTAATTAGTTGTAAATAATGGTTTGAACGAGTAGAGTTTTTTTGTCGCATTATGAATCAACTCCTAATGGATACGTTTTTCTAACAATACAGGTAATGCTAAACATATTGCAGTCTAAACTTGTATTTATTATTAATAAAATTAACAGATCAACTACTTAATTGTTTAATAACTTAACTTAAATCAAAAACCATTATTTCCAACTAATTCTTTTAAAGTAATTGAAATTCGGTCTTGTCTAAATGTGTTGAAAATTAAATTTGTTTTCAAAAGTTTTAATAATAATTTAAAGGTAAGCCAGTAACAACGTCAGTACCTCAAATATCTATAAAGTTTCACGCCAATGCCGAACAAATTGAAGAACTGTATGTCAGTGAAGACGAGTCACTAAACAAAAATGATGAAAAAGGGGAGAAAATAACAACAGCTTCAAGCACACCTGATAACTTGGGTGAGTATATTTAAATATAAAAACGACGTTATGCATGTTCCATACTTTATTATTAACAGTCGTCTCATTTGGTCCGACCATATCTTGCTAACAACTTAACTTGTCCGTCTGCCCTTGTTTATAATATAGAAATAGAAATATTTATTCTCATACATAAAGGTCGTCATTACAATTCTAATATATATAAAAAAAATAAACATTTAACACCAACAATTCACAGTTAAAATTTTAACATTTTAAATAATGCACATACATATTTTCCAAAATTTATACTTAGGTGACATGTTTAACTTCTTCAAAATAGTCGTTAATATTGTATAGACACAAATCCTTCAACATACTTTTTATTTTGGTTTTAAATATTTTTGTAGACAAGGTTTGAATTTCTTCAGAGAGTGTATTAAAGAATCGAATACCTAGACCCTGGTACTTGTTTATTCTTACTCTTGTTGGGACAATTTGATGTTTTCCCCTAGTATCATAATTATGTATGTCTGCATGACTTGTGAAGTGATTTCTATTATTTTTCACATAATTTAAATTTTATATATATTATAAATAGTAGGGGACCTAATATAGAACCTTGTGGGACACCTCTTTTTATTGTTAGTGTGCTACTATATTTATGGTTGTAATGTACACTTTGTGGTCTATTTTGTAAGTAAGATACAACTTTATCACTAGCAACTCCTCTGATTCCATATCTTTCAAGTTTTTCAATTAAGCGAGTATGATTGACACAATCAAAAGCTTTTGAAAGATCTGTAAATATAGTGACACTTTGTGACCTATTTTCAAAAGCTTCTTGAATGTTATTTATCAATGCTAATATAGCCTTTGTAGTATTTCTGCCTTGTCGAAACCCGTATTGTTTAGCAGAAAATAAATTAAATTGATTGAGGAATGTTACCAGTTGTTTTGCTATTACACTTTCCAGTATTTTGGAGAAACTAGGTAAGATGTGAATTTGTCGATAATTTTCAGGCAGTAAATTATTTCCTTTTTTATAAAATGGAATAACTTTGGCTATTTTAAATACATATATGTAATAATAATAAAATACAAACATTTATGTGTGAAAAATTAATCAAATGAGTTGATAACAAGAATAGCTAGCAATTAAAAATCATATCTCCTATGATTGTATTATTTTCATTGTTCACTAAACTACTTTGTCAAATATATATTAACGCTTTTAACATTGGTTGTTTGTTAAACAAAACTGTATAACGATTCGGTAAAATTGCTGTTAATATAGATAACGTGTATATCTTATTTATATTTATTTCCTGTATTTTATAGTTTTGCCTGTCCTACACGCAATCTATTGTGATTATTACTACTATACGGTGTTTAGTGAGTGATTTCGTTATGTTAGGTAATAAGTAATTTATAAAAAAGTATGCCGTTCTCCACATATAGGATTAATAAGGGTAATGCAGATATTAATTTTCAAAAAATAATAGAACTACTTGAATTATAAGAAAATCATATTGATAAAGTTTATTATCGTATACTATTTTTATCGCCTTCACTTCCTTTTGGAAGAAAAGTGAAGGTTTGAAATTTTTTAATGATTAAAATTAATAGTTGAGTTGTTTTTTTGTATGTTAGTGGTTCACCATGTTACATTTTTATAATACAGAAACAGGTATGTAATTTAATACCTGAAAATGGATACTGCAGAGATTATGTACATTGTACAGAGGCGGACTCATATTATTTAAAAATTGTAGTCTTAACTATCATTTATTTTTAGAATAAAAATAGACTAATATTCAAACGAACAGATATCAGATCATTTGAAGCAATTTGTGATATTAGCTCGTAGGTACCAATCCCATTAATTACCAATAGACAGTAATTGTTTTGCCAATTAGTACCTTAATCCATCTCTGAGTTGTAACAAAGTCAATTAACCATAGTAAATAAATGTTTAGAATTTAAATTTCTGATTTTATCAATATATTGTAAAACCTGTTGTTACTGAATACTAATTTTTTTTTGTAATAACATGTGCATATGTTTCGGTATTTTAGGAGAATCTGACAGTAGTCCTTTAAAATATTTTAATAAAATTGGGAAAAGATCAACCAGCGTAGATGTCACTACTCAACCCTTAAGTGCATCACCCCCATCGGATCCGTGGAGATTTTTCTCAGACATAAAAGTAAGTGGAACATTTTTTAAATTAATTAATATTTACAGTCAATAATTTTCATAAACGACGGTTCTTTTACTAGATAGGGATAATTTTACCTTTTTCACTACAAAACAATTTTTAAAAATAGCACAAACTCAGATTTCTTGTTTCTATAGAGTTGCTAGTAAATTTGGTTATCATATTTGACATGCTTATCTTCAAAAATAAATAAATTGCTTAGACGATCATTTGAAACAAAATGTAAATTTGAAGAGTACAGTTGGTTCGAAAATGGAAAATGGGCCAAATTAATATAAACGAATTATTTTTCATTCGATCGTGAAAGTGAAAAAATGAATTTGGCGATTCATCAATATTGTTACAAATTTCAACAATCACATTTAAAGGTACATAACGTTTTATTTTAAATTGAATATAATCTGAATTTGAAAAAAAAAACCTACTTACATATTTACTTTTAATCGCGTGAGGCGTTTTTGAGAATTCTTCGACCCCCTCCCCCCCCTTGGTGTAGTAAGATTTTCCTCAACTCCCTCCCCTAATCCCACGCGAGATTCTTCAAAACTTCTATTTGGACTGTAAACGTGTTGGATTATTGTGAAAAAAAACTTTTACTGAAGACTAGCAAAGTTTATTATTTGTGAATATTAGCATAATTTTTTTTCCACGTAATTTTACTCCGTTTTCTGCGAGAAAAATAATGATATTTGCCAAGACCTCCCCTCCCCCTAAGTGAGATTTGTAAAGATTTAGCTTGATCTACTACTCCCTAGAACAACTCACGTAATAAATGGACGCTCCCTAATTCATAAAATCGTTAAAGCTAATTTAATTTTTGTTTTAGGGTAAAATTACAAAGAGCGTCGAAGACAAAATAACAGAAATAAAATCACGAAGCCATGAGGAAGGTTCGCCATCACACAAATCAAAATCTGAAGCCACGAAGCCCGATCTAAAAACTATTGGCGACAGTAAAGAAAATTCTAGTGTTTCAGATTCGGAAGACCTTTCGGAAAGTAGTATATCTAAAACATGTGGATTGATTTCTACTACAGAAGGTAAATTTAAAAAGTATTGTTTGTAATTTTCATAAAAATTGTTTTTAATACTCTCTCAATAACTTTGGTCGGGACATGAGACTGTCTAAGCAAAAAATGCATTCACATTGTGGTACCCTCAGTTTGCTCTGAAGCAATACACCACTCTTTATCTCCTGGTTTTGAAACACTTCCATTAACCTGAGAAGTTTGTTACTTTATCTATCCCTAACTGGACCTTATTGAGTCTATTAGGTGCCCAATTGTTACTTCTTAAAACGTAGAAATTCACCCCTACTTTACAATTTCCCATAAACACGAGTGTAGCCAGGGTTTTGTGAGTTCAAATTTTTTTATATAAACTATCTGGTGTGTTACCACCATCAAATTTTGCGGCCGGTTGTAGAATCGAAGAAGCATTTTGTATGTATTCTGCCTGAAAAAAGTCAAAGCAGAACTTGAAGTGTGGAAAGCAGCTATGACTCTCACCTCCCATACTCCAAAATCAGCTTTGGAATGCTTAGATAAGTGTGACCAAAAACTGTATAAAAATACATAAAAACACATTTTTGCAAATCGAAGCCTACACGGCAGTACCTCGTAAGTGACATTTTTTATGATATTCGTTTATTTAATTATTTCGCTTTAAAATGTGTGTCGCCACCTATCTCGCACTACTTTGCTTAGAACGAAAAACTTTCAACAAAATCATATTCTAAAATATCGATTCTAAGTACTTGGACATAACTTTAAAACACTTTAAAGTACAATACATGTTTTCTACTTACGAGGTACTGTGATCCTCGAAATATTGGCTACCATACCTGCTACCCCCAGAAAAGACCTTTTTAAGTCCAAGAAAACTTGGAAATTACTTGCGGAAAATAACGAGTGAAAACAGACTGAACGGTTTGGCTCACTATGGGATAGAAATTGATGATAATAAAGTAGTGGATATACTTAAAAAGGAAATTGTAGGATTCAGTTTTTCTGTGATAAATAACAAAACGCTATTTTTTTATTTAGCTTATGGTTTATACTGTCTCACTGCTCCCCCAATTCCTTTAAGGAGATTTTTTTGTATCTATTTTTCACATATTTAATATTTTGGCTTATATAAGAGTTATTTTATATACTTAAAGTCGTTTTATTTTCTTGAACCCCCTTCGGATATTAAAACCTGGTTACGCCCGTGCCCGTTAATATACAGTGCTATTCAAAAGTCCCCTTCCCCTCCTCGTATCTTTTGAACGGCTACACCTACATTAATAAAACTTGGAGGGTGAAAATAAAGTGTTCTAAACTTCTCTACGAATGGTAACAGGTGACGTAATAGTAATAGATGACGTCACAGTGCCACTCTGGCCAATAATTTTAAATAGGACCTTATGACAAGTGATATCTCGTTTGGAAGGCATTGACATTGGCTACATAGCCATATTAATTTTGTTTGGGATTAAACTAATTTTGACGGATTTCAGTCCGCCTCTGGTTAGTTGAAAAACTGTCGTTTTTAATATTTGTTGCTTTGCAACGTTTTTCTAAATAGCTTAAATATTTAATTTTATTATTGTTTAACGAGACGTTTAAGAGTTTACATAGGCAAAATGGTACGTACTCAAGCCGAAAAAGTACCAGCTATCTTAATAATTGGTGAATCTAGAAAGAATCTCCATGAAGCGGAACGTTTATTTAATGAGAGATACCCAGATCGCCCTATTTCGAGAACTTATTTGAGGGAGCTTCTTCACAAGTTTGAAGCAACAGGTAGTGTTCAAGATGCCAAACGATCTGGTCGACCAACATTTAGTGATGATAAAAAAATTGATATAGTTGCTGAAATGGTAGTAAACCCTACTTCCTCTTCAACTAAAGTTGCGTCTATCTGTGAAGTAAGTAAAAGTACAGTACAGAGAGTGTTGGCTAAAAATAAATTTCATCCATACAAGTTAAAAATGGTGCACCACCTTTCGGATGACGACCCCGACAGAAGACTCGAATTCTGTGAATGTATGACAAATCAAAACCCACATTACACAAAAACAATTTGTTTTAGTGACGACAGTACTTTTTGCCCCAATGGAAATGTGAATACACAAAATGTAAGGTATTGGAGTGACACAAATCCTCACACCTTTCGTGAACAACATACCCGATTTCCAGAAAAAGTCAATGTTTGGGCAGGTATTTTGGGAAACCACATAGTTGGTCCTGTCTTCCTAAATTCAAATTTAAGCGGTGAAGTGTATCTGGAGATGTTACAAAATGCAATTGAGCCGTTAATTCTTGAAATTCTGGAGATAATCCAGATGAATTCGGCCATCTGGAAATAACATTTCAACAAGAGGGTGCTCCTACACATTATTATGGTGCAATAAGACGTTACCTGGATGAAGAATATCGAGGTAGATGGAACGGACGGCGAGGTCCTATAGAATGGCCACCTCGGTCACTAGATCTGACACCATTAGACTTTTTTCTATGGGGGTACTTGAAATCCAAGGTTCATACTACGGCACCAGATAGCATTGGCGTTTTGAAAGAAAGAAGTATTGAAGAATGTAATGCAATTTCAGCTGACACATTCGAACGAGTACGGCAAGAGTTTACTAATAGGATGTATTACTGTCAGGAAGTAGACGTGAACACATTTCGAACACTTGCTATAAGAATCCATTGTTGATATTTGATTAATTAAATTTAAAAAAATAATTTCAATAATTTTGGTATTTATTTAATTTATCCGTCAAAATTAGTTTAAACCCAAAAAAATTGATATGGCTATGTAGCCCATGTCAATGCCTTTCAAACGAGATATCACTTGCCATAAGGTCCTAAATAAAATTATTGGCCAGAGTGGCACTGTGACGTCATCTACTACTATTACGTCACCTGTTACCATTCGTAGAGAAGTTTACAACACTTTATTTTCACCCTCCAAATTTTATTAATGTAAGTGTAGCCGTTCAAAAGATACGAGGGGGGAGGGGACTTTTGAATAGCACTGTATACTTGTTAATAAGTTTACTACAGGCATTTGTAAATTTGTTCATACATTAATTTTTGGATATTCTTGTTTATTTTCAGGAGTTGAAATGTCTAGTGATGAAGATACACCTTCGTTAGAAAAAGACAAAAAAGATGCATTTTTGTCAGTCACGCCGAGCTCATTTAAACATAAATTCCGTTTCTTCAAGAAAAATCACAAAGAAGAAGGGACTATAAAAACGAGTGATTTATCGAAAATCTATAACATCAATACTGAAAACAAAGAACAAACTCTACCAGAGGATTCGGAAGGTGTGGAAAGTGCCGTAGATGCTTTAGAAGAAACAAACATAAAAAGTGAAGTAAAATCACTCAAAATTTCAAATGATGAGATTCTTAATACCGTGATTCAAAAGATAGATAATATCGAAGTAGATCCTGATAGTGTGATTAATATTAAAGAGGTAACAGGAAGTGACATTCGTGAACGGTATTTTGATTGTGAAGAAGAGAAAACTGTATTTGCACCAACTGGTTTTGTAGATTTACGCCCTAAAGCAACGACCAATCGTTCATTTTCAAATTATTTGTAAGTTTTAAGTTTTGTGTAATATAAGGTGATTGGAAAAATTATGCTTTGCTAAGGTTGGTAGGATAAGTGATTTGTCAAAAAAATATTGTTGTTGATGGTAACATTATCATAAAATAGTCCTAGTTGCAAGTAGGCCAAGCAATAGGTAAATTTTTATGGCAAATATCCAAGTAAAATGTAAAAGAAATTACGTTTTTTCTACCTGCTCATTCAAAAAATAATGATTGACTAAAATTTCATTGTTAACCCCATTAACTTGAATATTTTTCCTTATTTTTAAAAATAGTTAAATTTTTTTTTAGATCCTTGCTAGTCCTGCTACTATCATTACTTGTTTATGGAATTATACAGTATTATTCTCCATACTCTGCTGGTTTGGCAGCTGGAATAATCTTATCATTTATAGTATTCAAAACTTACTTAAAAATATATCCAAGACAGATTGAACAACACAAACCTGTAGAAACAACGCCCTTAAATAAAATTTTCGAAGTGCAGGCTGTTAAAGAATATCAACCCTTAGAAAAATACGAAGTAAGTAAATAATTTATCAAAATGTTTCTTATTTATTTATTTTTCTGGTTAATAGGGATGGTTAAATGAATATCCAGATGTCTATAACCATGAGACATACCATATATTGCGAACGCAATCTGTATTTTTGAGGTTACAAGGTAATCTTCTAAGGATAAGTCATGGAAAGAATAAGGTACCTAAAAGGGCTATGTGGAATGAGGCCGAAATAAAAGCAAACTTCACTCAGCATAGGGTGTACAACTTATTAGGTGCCAATATATGTCTTCTTCCCGAAGGTTTAGCCAAAATAAGGTGAATATTTAATTCAAATCTTGTATAAACTAATTTTTTCTACTTCCATCACTTAAACCGCATCTAAAACAAGGGTTTAACATTCGCAAAACGTCACTTTACACACTAGTCACAGATTATAAAGAGAACAGATACGAAAGCTTGACAGAGAATAGTAAAAATAGAGATAGATGGGTGGACATACCCATTTAAATGTCCATCGTCGTATGTCGACTCCGTTCGGACTGCTTCGCGAAATTTATCAACAGGGTTGTCAATTTGCATAATATTTCCTTCAATTTACGATCATAGGTCAAATATTTTATAAGCATTTTTTTCAAGTGTGATAGTTATACAGATACAAATATTCGATAATCGCCTAGAAAGCCAAGAAAACATATTTGTATTCTGTGTAAAATTTAATTTTTTTTAAATCGCAGAGCGCTTTCGGCTATCAAGCCATCTTCAGTGCTATACAGAAACTTTTCGACAACACATTGACGTTACAAAGTGAAATATCTTAAGATAACATTAATTTAAAATAATCCCCTGATTGGGGTAAATTGTATTACCGGGGGTCGCGACGCAAAAGATCTGACTGTTACGCGTTACGTTACGCTACGTTATGTTACGTTGCTTCGTTATGTGCCTTGCTTGCGTGCTTGTGCTCTCTCCTTAGTCTCTCTCGTTTACGAAGTTATTATTATTACTGTTATTTCCATAATTTTTTTGCGCGATTGATCTTTTTTGTTTATTTACAGCATCGGTTGTCAAAATGACATGAGGATTAAGGGGTCTAGCACATTTACTTTTCGAAATACAGGGTATTGACATTTTGAAAACTTGAATGTTTTAATTCGATAACTTTAAAATGGATGGATGAATTGATTTGACATTTGGCAGGATGTTTTTAAATGTAAAAGGGCATATTTTGATAGAAATAGTAGTTTGTGCAACTAGTGTGGATATGATGGCCATATCGCACGTGGACGAAGTTTGAGTACGACGCCGTAGGAGGACTGCTCAATCGTTCAAGTGCTATATGGACAATCCACACGAGTCGAACAGCATATTTTTCCCCGACCCACTTAAGAAAAAATCTAGAAAATAAAAATTTCTATAAACTGTAATAGAACTTCAAATTGAAAATTTAACAATTCAATTTTATGTTTCTACTAATTTTTGTGTGGTAAACGTACAGTTCTTGAATGTCCAATTTGTATAATGCTACGGTTTCCCTTTTTAAATATACGATGCTGTTATAAGTAGATGTTGCCAGTCGGACTCCCTCATGAAGGGTACCGTACCATTATCTGTAATAATTAATATTCTGCTAAATATTTCAAACGTCTACCTGTTGTCGTTATTAATATCAAGCAGAATAATTGTTTAAAAATAAAATTAACAATAAAAAAAACTTCCTCACGGGGTGCTTACTACTTACTTACTACTCGACCACCAAAGAATATGCAAATCGTTTATCTATAACGTCAAATGTATCACATAATTTTTGCTTAAAAGGAACTAAAGTTCCTACCGTGTGTCCCGCGACACGTTCTACCTTTTTGTTTTAATTCATGGCGCAATTTTAAAGATTTAGTGAAAACTTCCAAAAAAACTAGATCCGGCACTAGAAATTGTTATTGTCCCCGAGTCAACACTGCAATTTGGTGAGAAATTCAGAAAATATTTTTAACTGGCAGCATCGCGGCCATACCGAGTTAAAGGTCCAAGGTCATTGAAGACGGAGCTGAAAATCGTTTGATGTTTTACCGGGATTCGTATCTGTTCTCTTTATTATCTGTGCACTAGTGTTTAAAGTGCGAAAAGTCACATCTCGTTTATATTTTGTTTCTTAAACGTCACATCAAGTGTATCTTCTGTAATTTATATTTAATATTCCGTGATAATTTTGTAGTTCTGTGTGACATGTCAGTCATAGTCTGTCATTCTGTGAATATAATTAATATAATATAATATAATGATGTTTCTTGCGAGCGTAGAAAAAGTATAGTAAGTTTGTGACATACTTTTAGACAGTGGAGTAAAAAATATCCTATATGCATCACACTACCAAAAGATCAGTTATGTTTTGACCAAGAACTTCTATCTAAGATAGAATCTGAACTGCAAAAACATACAGAAAATGATAACACAGAAAAAGGCAAGCTATTTACTTCATCTGGAAGAGACAAAAAAGGCTTTAATAAATTGAGAAAAAAGGAGCATCAGTATACTGTCCTGGTAGGTTTTTATTAATCCCATACAAGTACTATGTACTTATACGTACCTAATAAATTTTAGTCACAAAGATTCAGTAAACTAAACGAAGGAGATGAACTAGACTTTGATTCTGATTCGAGAGCCAGTACACCTTCCGCAGATATATCCGTAAGTGCATTTAATAGTTAGAAATTGGTAAATTATTGTAAAAACTGTGTTGCTTTTTTAGGATATTGTAGATTCATCACCCGTACTAGAAGAATTGGAATTATTATGTTCAAAAGAAGACAAAAACAATGAAGAGGGAAATATTGGTATAACAGACGATTTGTCAATACAAAACGTAAGTGAAAATGATACTGCTTAGGCTTGTAGGGCTAAAACAAAGGATAGCTATTAGCTATTACAATAATTTAAGATATTTTCGAAGCATAAGTGACATTGATTCAGGATTTGGCAAAACAGGACATTCGCCAAAAATTTTATGAAATCATTAGCAAAAGAGGAAACTGTGGAACATATAATATTATATTATACCAACACGACTGCATAAAAAATATGCAACTAGCATCTCATTGAATATATTCCTATATAATTGAAATGGATGATTCCAGTAGTCTATTCAGAATAGCCAATACAAAATTTTAGGGTCTAAAACGACTGACATTTTCCAGGCCTATTTGGGGACAATTCAAAGTAGAGACAAAAACAATACAAGTTCATTTGAAATGTCAAAAACAAGACATGTGACATTGAATTTGACAGGTCTTTGAATCGTACCCATAGAGGGCTAGAAAATATCGTCGTCTTAGACCCGAAAATTTTGTAGTTGCATTTACTGAAATCATCCATTGGAAGCAAATGCGGTAGTTGGACGTTTCAAATATTTTTGGAGGTGATTTTATACAGGGTTAAACAGGGGTTGGTCAGTTTATTTGTTAAAAAATAGTAATGACCAATGAATAAATCCTGAATCGGTATTTTATTGTCAAGCTTTATGAAGACGTTATACAGTGTGGAAACCACTTATGGAATGAAATTCTTTATGTCATTATTTTAGAAAATTATAAAAAATGCCGAAACACGTCAACTTTTGAATTGAGTTGTACGTTATGTAAACATAAATTTAAATGTACAGGGTGATTCACGCAAGTATGCCATAGTCGGTGTTGTTTTTTTAAATGAAACACCCTGTATATTTGCATATTTTTGAAATCCTCTTAATGAACCGATTCCAACAAACTAATTAATGTTTGGTCAGTTATGAATTATACAGGGTGAAATTTTAAAATCAATAATTTATTACACTTGAAATATTGGTACTTTTTTAAATTAGCTAAATATGGATTCATCAAAAATCTAAACTAATATAATTATTAGACGTATTTGTATATTAAATAAAACCTGCTACGCCCATGAATTTGATCATAAATACCTAAAAATTGTCTAAAAACGCCAATAATTAGACAAAATCGGTAAATAATGTGGATTGTTTTAAATCGGTAAATAATGTGGATTGTTTTCTATTCTGTCAGTTGTTGATGTGTTGACAGTTTATACTGAAAAAGTAAAATCTTTGTCAAACACTCTTTCCTTGTCGACATAACAATGAAATATTTAACTGAGACTCACCGAATTGAGATTTTAATGATGATCGGGTACGGGGACAACTGCAGAAGTCAAGTTGAAGTGGCAAACTTATTTAATTACAGGTATCCCGAATTGCCTAATATTTCACAAAGTACTGTGTCTAAAATTCATGCATAATTCAGAGAACTTGGACATGTCAAACCATTGAAAAGAAAACCACACTTCGTTGAAGATGATGTGAAAGTGGATATTTTGTTAAGTGTAGAAGAGAATCCAACTTCAAGTACACGTCAAATTGCCCGTGAAAATAATGTTAGTCATACAACTGTTCTAAGATGTCTTCATAAAGAAAAACTTCATCCCTACAAATTAACTTTTGTGCAGAAGTTAACAGAAGACGATCCAGATCGTAGAATGGATTTCTGCGAAAGATTGATGAATAAGCTGAACAGAAATGAGATAGCTCTTGGTACCATTATTTTTTCTGACGAATCAACATTCACATTGAATGGAGAGGTAAACCGACAGAACTGTAGATATTGGTCAGCAGATAAACCTATTTGGATGCGTGAGACACATACTCAGTACCCTCAAGAGGTGATCGTTTGGGTCGGTATCATAGGCGACCATATTATTGGTCCTATATTTATAGATGGAAATTTGACAGTTGAAAAATATTTAAATATACTTAGAAATGAAGTTATTCCTGCGTTAGCAAATTTATATCCCAACACAATAGATCCTAGCTTACCGAATGAAAATGTTTGGTTCCAGCAAGAAGGGGCAACACCCCATTATGCTTTAATGGTAAAAACTTATTTAGATGAAATCTTCCCCAATAAATGGATTGGACGAAGAGGTGCTATTGAGTGGTCAGCTAAATCGCCAGACCTTACGCCGTTAGATTTTTTTCTGTGGGGTTATCTCAAGAACAAAGTATATGCAACACAACCAACTAGCACTGTGAAAATAAAAATTTCACCCTGTATAATTCATAATTGACCATACATTATTTAGTTTGTTGGAATCGGTTCATTAAGAGGATTTCAAAAATATTCAAATATACAGGGTGTTTTATTAAAAAAAACAACACCGACTATGGCATACTTGCGTGAGTCACCCTGTACATTCACATTTATGTTTACATAACGCACAACTCAATTCAAAAGTTGACGTGTCTCGGCATTTTTTATAATTTTCTAAAATAAGAACATAAGGAATTTTATTCCATAAGTGGTTTTCACACTCTATTAACAAAGCTCCAGCCCTGATCATGTAATTAACAATAAAAAAAAGCGTCAAGTATGGATCAATGAAATGCGAATAATTTCGTAATATCTTTTTTTATTGCCGTTAGATACGTTTGCACTATGTATATCACATAATTTACGTTTTCAACTAGCAATTTTAATTTAAAAAAAATTGATGTTTTGCAGAGCGATGCTAACGAAATAAAACTCTACCTTTTCGGAAGGACTGACAGAGAGAAGGAAGACTGGTATAGAAGATTGTGTACGGCTACACATAAAAATAAGGATTTAGAATTAACTAGTAGTAATTCAGACAAAGACGTTTCTGATAATGTCGTTGAAACCGTTCCAATTGAACTTGAATATTTACGATATATGAGTATTTTCAAGGTAAGTGCTTAAAGCAACATAGTAAATAGATATTTCACCACATTTTTTTTAGTCTTCCAGAAAATCTTCCAGTTATCCAACAGAAGAAAAATATGATGTAGAAGAACCTCATGTCGGAGAAGAGTCCAAAGATGATACCCTTCTTTGGCTAAACGCTCTTATTGGTCGAGTACTTTTCGACTGTGGCCGTAATAACAGTTTCATAGATAAAGTTAAAGATCGAATACAACGGAAATTATCGACTATTAAGCTTCCTTATTTTATTGAAGAACTGTTGATTCCAGAAATGTCTTTAGGAAAAACTTCCCCGATCATTAAAAGAACCGGTAAGCCCGTAATGGATGAAAGAGGGATCTGGATTGATTTGGATATTGTTTATGAAGGGCTTATCGTTCTAACTTTGCAAACAAAACTTAATTTAATGAGACTGAAGAATCCACAAGCTTTTGGTAAGACAATTAATAATATAAAAATAAACTTCAAGAACTAGGTATTTTTTATTTATTTTACATTTAACGTTGTTTTCAGTTTGATGAATAGTTGAATGTTTTTGAAGAGAATGATTTATTTTAATTTGAAAATAATAAATATACAATGATGTACGAGAATATGCATTGTTTGTTTTCTAGACAAATGTAATGTAGTTAAATCTGCGATATATCATTCTGACGTGGACGATTCCGCAGAAAGTAGTACAGACGAAGAGGGTCTTCACGAAATACCAAATACGCCTCAGGAAACTCCTGCAGGCTCTAGTCACGGCAAGAAAAATTTAATGAAAATGGTAGACCGATTAGCGGAATCGAAATTTTTTCAAGCTGCCACAGAAAATCGGTATATAAAGAAAGCTATGGAAGGTCAATATTTAAATTTATAAAATATTTCTGCTTTATTTATTCCCATTTCGGTTTTCAGGTGTATCGAATACACATCTTAGATTAAAAGTGGAAGTAAAATCTTTGGTAGGTACTCTAGTATTAAATATTCCACCTCCTCCAACAGATCGAGTATGGATCGGCTTTCGTCCAGTTCCAGATTTGTCTCTATCTGCCAGACCGATAGTTGGTGAAAGAAATATTAGTTATATTATGGTTACCAGTTGGATAGAGAAAAAACTAGTTCAAATATTCCAGGTAATAATAAAGTCACGATTTTTGAAGCTTTTCGCCATTTGTCACTTGATTACTTTGACGTTTCACGTGAATTTTTTAATGAAAAGTCAGTGTATGTAAAAGTTTTTGTTATATTTTCCTATTTTTTTTTTGTTTATTCGGTAGGTGAAAAATAGTTGTGTGTGAAGGTTAGCTAATAACTTGCACTTCAGTGTTTAACACCTTTAATGAAAGAAAGAAATACTATTTTCAGTTTTACAATGAAATGAGAAATTATTAAAAATAAAACAATACTTTTCTCAACGTGCTCGATAACATAACCTAATTTTTTTTGTAGTCAAAAATAACTTCTTCTTTTCTTCTAGACTTGAAATATAACATCGATCGTAGTGCGACGCTCCATCGAATGAGTTCTCGAACGGATTTACCTTCTTGTGGTTGTTATGTATGTATGTGTGTGTTTTGGGGTGACATTCACTGAGACCTAAAAGATCTATTGTGCCCCCTTACTTCTACTCAGATGCTGAGTAGAGTCTCAGAAACTAGTAGTTCCTTTAGTCCTATTGCCCGGAGGAATTTTAGGATGTTCCTCTTCTATCCAGTAATCTCCTAGGTGCTGTACTCTAGGATTCTTAAGTGCTGTGCAGTTGGAAAGTATGTGGATGGAGGTTTCTTCTTCCATTCCAAATCTGCATTCTTCTTCCTCCACTATTTTCAGCTTTTTCAGGTGCCCATTCAGGCGGCAATTTCCCGTTAGGATCCCTGTTAAAACTCTTAGCGCAGTTTTACTTTGACTTATGCATTCTTTTGATCTCAACAGGTTGTAGTCACCCAGAAGATTCTTTGATTGTATAAGCCCTACTAGATCTTTCCAATGGTCAGATCTTCTCTTTTTCTCGGCTTTACTTATTTCTTCCAATATTACATTGGGGATGATTCCGCAAAAGGGTTCAGGTCCCCAGAAAGGTATTTCAGTCCCCCTCTTTGCTAGTTCATCTGCTATTTCATTTCCTTCTATTCCAGTGTGTCCTGGAATCCATAGTAAGGTGACTATGTTGTTCTCGCCTAGTTCATTGAGTTTGTCTAGGCATTCCCACACCATTTTGGAACTGATTACACAAGAGCTCAGTGCCTTAATGGCTGCTTGACTATCCGACATTATGATAATCCTTTGTCTTCTGTATCCTTTATCAATATTGAACTGGGCGCTCTTTCTTATGGCTTAAGTTTTTCGATTTTAAATGTAGAGTAGATAATATGGATAAAAAACGTGTCGCATTGATTGCGCTTACATCGGGAAAACAGTTGCTTGAAGGGATAGGTATGAAATAGAAATGTCTTTAATATCCCAAATTGAGTCGAAGCTGCAGCCGCGAAAAAAAAACATCCAAGGTGTAGAGATTACTTTGAAGGAGTTATTCCCAGCTATAAGTACTTTTAAGGAGTTTCAGATGAATTTTAGAATATTTATAACTAGCCCAGGTCTAACATTAATGAATCTAGTGCCAAGAGTTTTAAACGGAAACATTTTAAAACCCTTCAGGCACGCCAATCTACCACAAATAAGCATAATAATATTTTAAATTTGAATATAAGAAGGAAATTGATTTATTTTCAACATTCATAGTCACACATACCAATCTAAATTCTAACCTCAAAATATTCAAACCAAACTGACAGGTGCGATTTCTAACAGAGTCGGGACTGGTGTAATTTAAGCGTCGCTCTAAGGAGTTCTCGGACTGTGGGGGAGTACACAACAAGAAGACGCTCAAGAGTTCTCGGACACAAAAATAAGTGAATTTCATACTAGTGCGATGTTCTCGAACTTAGCCCAGGCTACGCTCCAATAGTCTCGGAATGTTAAAGCTCATTTTCTGCCTTAGTGACACCACAAAACAATAAGTATGTAACATGCTGTTCAGCTGTTACGTTTTTCGTCTGAAAAACTATTTCATTTAGTGAATTTTTTGGCTCATTAGTCACTTCCTCCCAAATTTCTACTAAATTTCTAAACATGCCGTTTCCTTGTCACATTAGCCACTCCAAAATAAAACATTAATTTTTATCAAATTCCCCTTCCATTTTTGTCTGTCGATGTTCGAAATTTCAATTTTCGAGTGGAGGCAACAGTTATTTATATTTTTTTTTAAATTTTTGGTCAACAATTTTCTATTGTCTGGTTGCTCTGCAGCCGGCAAGTTCCATTATCAAGGCAAGTTGTAAGGCAATTTTAAGTCCACTTCGTTCCTGTCCCGTGCACGAGGTCCACAGCCTAATGCCACAAGGAACTTACAGAAGATACGAATATTCTAAAGCAATTTGTATTTTTTACATTCTAATTTAATTTATTATTGATAACAGTAGCTGTAACAAAAGCAGCTATTACATAAAAATATTTCGTCAGTTACATGTTTTAACTTACTTTCACATATTTATTGCAATTTCTTTGGAGATTTTTATTTAGATTTAGGAAATTTGTTGATTGTCTTATAATTTTTGTTGAGAATTGTCTTTTACGGTTATTTAAAGCTTAATTATTGCTTATTTCAGAAAGTGTTGGTAATTCCCAATATGGAAGACTTGGTAATACCTGTGATGAATCCACAATTACCGGATTAAAATATTTTTTAGGTTTTTTGAAAAAAAAAGCAGGGATAAGTGGTATTTTTTAATTATGTATCTACAATTTTCTGTGTGTGTGTGTCCGTTCATATGTCAATGCAATATACAGTGTGTCCACAATGTATGGAATAAATTCATTATTTCGGAAAACAAAACCTGAAGCAAGTCGATTTTATATATTTTAACGATGCCAAGTATTTTCATATACCAGTGTCTTTTGAATATGAAAATATCTGGAAAGGCTTCAAAGAATTCCCAAATACACAGTGTTTTGTATTGAAGAAATTACTGATTACGTTATTATATTAATTTGAATCACTCTGTATAATGAAAATTCGTAGTAGGACGCTTAACCTTGAAAATAAAAATCAACTAATTTCAGTTCTTTTATAAACAAATTTGGTTTAAGAAATGATGAATTATTCCATACTTTGTGAACCCACTGTATAATAATTAGCTCTGTCGTTCAAGTTCTTACCAAAGTAAATTTTTTTTCTTGCGTTTTACCAATTTACGTGATAAATTGGAATGTGTGTAAGTAAAGATTATTTTCTTAATAGTCCTAAGTCATTTTCAAACGTTATGTTAAAAAAAATCTTATTAAATTAATTTAAACTGGTTTAAATTTTAAAAGATGGAATGTTAGTTATGTCAGTTTTACATCATTCTATCCTAAGAACCAAAGGATTTATTTTTAAAATGTAGACAATTAGCAGGATTGGGATTTTAGAAAACCATTTCGAGGGCAACTTGTCTGGAATTTCGCGAGCCGTATTAAATAATTTTTCTTGTTTAAACTGTTTTTTGTTATTCGATCGATTTTTAAAGATAAATTGTCCTTGAAATTAAAACACTGACAATAATTCCAAAATTTCAAAATATCGCATACTGTTTTACAAAAGATGGTGTATTGTCAAAAACAGTAGCCTGCTATATTTGTAATTTGTTGACCAAATTCATATTTTATTTATATTTATTTGAAATTTTCATTTTCCAATCTTACAAAATTGTAAATTGCTAAAAACATTCTTCATTTAGAAAAAAATGATATGAATAACCACATATTTTTCTACTCCCAGACATAGGAGCTATATTTTCATTATATTCATCAAGATACCAGATTATTCAATAGGAATGCAATATCCAAATATTTCGTCAAGATTCAATATGGATATGACAGGAGCACCTGTCTGCAGCCCTGTTCTTTTGCCCCCGCATGTTCAGGTGCTCATGCGTCCATGCTGCCTTTAACCTTCTATTTGATGTGATTGATTGCGAGGAGATTAACCCAGTAGGTAGCAAACTGAGCTCACAACCTAGAGGTCCAAGGTTCGAAACCCGGTTTGGACCTGGTTTTTTTTTTAGTTTTCTATTTCTTATTTTCTGATATTTTTATACATAGTTACACTTTGATCTGTGTCAGTTGGCCGGGAAGCGATAAATCTCAATAATTTTCTCCACAGACCATTTTCCCTTCCCCTTTCTCAAAAAAATATTTACATGTGCTTATAAATCAAATAAGTAACGAGAGAAAACTAGACGCAGAGCATAATATATTAGAATATACAGAATTAAAACACAATTCGAAAAAATTTTACATTTTCCGTCATATCTGGTCTGTTTCCTTCCACATCGTGTAAACTTGGTTGCCTACAATCTAATGCAACTGGCAACATCGGATTATAAAGCTGCAAGCAGGTCCTCCTGATATGACTACATATTATGCAACAGATCTTACATTAATCAAATTTCACGGTTCTCTGCAGTTTACTTGTAAGTATTATGTAATGAGAAAATTAAGTTCTGGGGGTAATAAAAGCAGAGTCTCATCTCATTTAATGTATATTGAGGCACGAATACATCAATAAATGCTTATTGCATAATATTCTATTTTATTATCATTTATTTTTCTAGTTTACTTCAAATTTTTAACACATAAAGGTTGTTGTAAAACTTTTTCTGCGAATTGAATGAATTTATCCTTATTTCAAATTTAGCGCTAAAAAATGTATGTATATATTGGATATTTTAAATAAATTTTATAATCAACCTAATTACAGGTGTACTAGTAGTTTACTGGGTATTTTCACTACAGCACCATTGAAGGATTTTAAAACCATTTTCACTATTAACTGTGATACATTTTCAAACAATTATTGTAATTTTTTTAACAGTAAATGCAGTGGTGGGAACGGTAAAGAATAAATTACACACATAAAATCAGTCAAAAATAACAAAATTTACTAGTTTTGAGATCCCCTTTTCTATCATTCTTTATTACTACTATATTTCCCAACTAAAGTATATTAAAAACTAATAACATTTTTAATGTTTTTGACGTGAAATACTAAGCAACCCCAATTTTTCCAAATGATTACGCACCAGAACGTGGAACAGACTCCTGGACACTTTCGAACCCCTCGTAGTATATAATTCAGAAACAATACATTGCAAAACAGTGTTCAATTTGTAGTCACTTTATTTAGCAAACCTGTGGCAGTCAAAAATTAATTCCTCCCCACCATTGCATTTTTAATGTCTAAAATTAGATAACTATAAAATATCTAATGTAAAGCGAATATTTTTATACTAGAACTAAAAATCCTGAAGAGCAGTCTTCCCACTTTTGTTTTATTGATTGATTGTATCAGAACATTCAGTCGCTTTAGTCGCGGGGGTTTATTGTTTATTTACGATGAAAAGACGATGACGTTGCAAAACAAAATATTGTGATGTTGCCAAGCTGTAGTTTTTTTCTTCACTTAACGAAAACTAAAAGTAGAATATATTGAGTTTGATTAACCCAACCTAACACTGAAAACATTCTATCATTCACACTTAAATATGTAACAATAAAATTAATAATAATGAATACAAATAGCGAATACTATTACTTACCTGCGTCTCGCACAGTAAACAGGAGAAGCGGGCCCGCATTTTGGCAATCTCGTTCAAAATAGCTTGACATTGACAAATCTGTTACCATCTGTTGACATTTACTGTTCGGCTGCTTCGGCATTCTATTAACTACACACTGCAGATTTTCCTAAATGAGTAGTTATGGAAATAATTTTCAATCTTGAAGAAACAAAGAATTTAAAAGCACCAAAAAAACTTGTGAATATTAAGCGATGATCGAATGTCAATAAACGTCAAAACAAACTGGGGAATTTCACCAGTTGATTTGACAACGTCTTGAAGTTTTACCTACTCATTAGCTGTAAATTGCCCTGTCTGTTGAGGATAAATTGTATTTACGGTTGGTAAATTAATATTTATTCTGATAAGCAGGAAAGTAACTAAAAATGACATCATCGTCTTTTTATCGTAAAAATCCTATATATCTC
Organism: Galerucella calmariensis; assembly: GCA_910591675.1. Classification (NCBI taxonomy): domain Eukaryota; kingdom Metazoa; phylum Arthropoda; class Insecta; order Coleoptera; family Chrysomelidae; genus Galerucella; species Galerucella calmariensis. The sequence continues at coordinate 161,059 of CAJUYG010000013.1, read as the reverse complement.
CAATAATGAGTAATTCTGTCACTCTCTCTATTCGACCCCTTCTTGGTTTGGTTTTTCGTTGATCAGAGTCTCCGAGGGTTTTTTGACCAGAAGTTTCTGTTAGACATGTGGCTCCAGTACATTATGATTTGTTTTAATCTACCGAGATATACACTCCTGCACTGCAGTTTTTGATATACTGTTTCAGACCCTTCAATTACAAGGGTACCTGCCTTCTATATCAATGTTCCTCGGCACCCTCTTTATTTTGTTTCCTTTATGAATAAGAATATTCGCAGATACTTTATATTTTATTTCTTATATGATTTTTACGATTTGTAAGTGTCTTTGAGCAAAAGTAAAAAATTACATAAAGTTTGAACCATTTTGTCTTCGTCTGTGTGTGAGGATCTCTGCGTTACCATTGATGTATTTTGTAATTTATTGACAGAAATTGTTATCATCATATAAATGTTATAAAATAAAAACAAAAAATATGAAAAAAAATTTATTTATATCCCAAAATATTAGTAAAGTACCATCGTACTTTATATTATTAAATAAAGTATAAAAGAATGGTATATTTTACATAAAAACATGCTATAACATTTTCTTTTTACTCTATGATAGCACGATAGGATTTTGTATTCTGTGAGCCTTAAGGCAATCTATGGTGCAAAATAAGTTCTGCATGTACTCAAATGGTACTTTGCCAGCTATATCAGCACCACATAGAAAGCAACGTTTTGTGATTTTCCCAGATTGACTGATGATTCGTCGTTCCGCTGCTAGTGCTCTCTATAACAAATATTATAACATTATGAAATGGACTGCACATATTTTTTAAATGCGAACAAATTTTCATATCAAACAAACGAATAATTAACATTAAAGCTTAAAATAAATGGTTTCGCAGACCTTGGAATAATTTTATACGAACTATTTTAGATTTCATAAGACTATATACAGATCGCGAAAAGTCTATTCGAGCCATATGATTTACACAATTACGACAAGGAAAATATGAGCAAAACTACTTGAAAGAGAGAGAAGAATAATTGTTCGCAATCAGCGTTGGGCGAGTTTTCAGTTCCAGCTACCAATCTGATATGAAAGCAGCGTTGCCAGTTTAAAATGTTCGGTACTTTCTAAGGAATAAATAACTTTTTTGCATTCAACTTTTAATACGGGATAACGCCGTATTTATTGGGAGAAACTCGAGATTGGTAATATTATTGACTTTTGAAAAATAAGTGAGATCAACACAGATAAGAATAAAATAATATAGTTCAAGATAATAAATGGACAAATTACAATCTGCAATAAATAAAATCTATACACTGCTCTCGATTTAACAATTATTGGTATTTAACATTGTTGCCGACAAAAATTGGGAACAACTTTTACAGATAAATACATTTGGCAACAGCTGACTGCGCACAAACTCTCTCTCTTTCAAGTGTTTTTCTCATATTTTCCTTGTCGCACTTGTGTAATAGACTTTTCGCAATCGTAATGTCGTTTCTATTGAGTTTCATTAGTTTTTCTTTAACATCCTCTGACTCCATTTTGACTACTTTGTTCCTATTTTTATCACGAATAATTATAATATAATATAATAATGCAACTTACCTTTTCTCTATCACTAAGGCTTAAAAATCTCTTTTTGTCATCGTCCTCTTTCCTTTTAATTTCATTTTCTTTTTTCTTCTCTTTTTCTTTCTCCCTTTTCACTTTTCTCATAGATTTTTTCTTTTCGGCAACTTCTTCATTCGTTAAAGCATTTATAGGTATCTGAGCCTTAAAGAAACCAAACAAAATTTAGGAAGTCTTCCATAACGAAACATTCATTAGTTTGTACCCCATACAGATATTCTAGGGAAATATACAGTGTGGAAACCACTTATGGAATAAAATTCTTTGTCATTATTTTATAAAATTATAAAAAATGCCAAGACACGTCAACTTTTGAATTGAGTTGTGCGTTATGTACACATAAATGTAAATGTACAGGGTGATTCACGCAAGTATGCCAAAGTCGGTGTTGTTTTTTTTTAATGAAACATCCTGTATATTTGTATATTTTTGGAATCCTCTTAATGAACCGATTCCAACAAACTAAATAATGTATGATCAATTATGAATTATACAGGGTGACATTTTTATTTTTACAGTTATTAAACACATACATAAAATACCTGATGTATTTGATTTTAATACATTAAAATAAATGCTCAAAATGTTTTCCACTTAGTTGATGGCAATGGCACAGTCTCCTATAGAACTCCTCCGTAACTTTGTTTAAAGTTTGAGGTGAAATATTCCGTATTTCTGTAGTTATCCTGTCTTTGAGGTCTACAATGCTAGTTGGTTGTGTTGCATATACTTTGTTCTTGAGATAACCCCACAGAAAAAATCTAAGGGCGTAAGGTCTGGTGATCTAGCTGGCCACTCAATAGTACCTCTTCGTCCAATCCATTTATTGGGGAAGATTTCATCTAAATAAGTTCTTACCATTAAAGCATAATGGGGTGTTGCCCCGTCTTGCTGGAACCAAACATTTTCATTCGGTAAGCTAGGATCTATTGCGTTGGGATATAAGTTAGCCAACGCAGGAATAACTTCATTTCTAAGCATATTTAAATATTTTTCAGCTGTCAAATTTTCATCTATAAATATAGGACCAATAATATGGTCGCCTATGATACCGGTCCAAACGTTCACCTTTTGAGGGTACTGAGTATGTGTCTCACGCATCCAATTAGGATTCTCTGCTGACCAATATCTACAGTTCTGTCGGTTTACCTCTCCATTCAATGTGAATGTTGATTCGTCAGAAAAAAGAATGGTACCAAGAGCTATCTCATTTCTGTTCAGCTTATTCATCAATCTTTCGCAGAAATCCATTCTATGATCTGGATCGACTTCTGTTAACTCCTGCACAAAGGTTAATTTGTAGGGATGAAGTTTTTCTTTATGAAGACATCTTAGGAACAGTTGTATGACTAACATTATTTTCACGGGCAATTTGACGTGTACTTGAAGTTGAATTCTCTTCTACACTTAACAAAATATCCACTTTCACATCATCTTCAACGAAGTGTGGTTTTCTTTTCAATGGTTTCACATGTCCAAGTTCTCTGAATTGTGCATGAATTTTAGACACAGTACTTTGTGAAATATTAGGAAATTCGGGATACCTGTGATTAAATAAGTTTGCCACTTCAACTTGACTTCTGCAGTTATCCCTGTACCCGATCATCATTAAAATCTCAATTCGGTGAGTCTCAGTTAAATATTTCATTGTTATGTCGACAAGGAAAGAGTGTTAGACAAAGATTTTACTTTTCCAGTATAAACTGTCAACACATCAACAACTGACAGAATAGAAAACAATCCACATTATTTACCGATTTTGTCTAATTATTGGCGTTTTTAGGCAATTTTTAGGTATTAATGATAAAATTCATGGGCGTAGCAGGTTTTGCTTAATATACAAAGACGTCTAATAATTAGTTAGTTTAGATTTTTGATAAATCCATATTTAGCTAATTTAAGTAATAAATTATTAATTATAAAATTCCACCCTGTATAATTCATAATTGACCATACATTATTTAGTTTGTTGGAATCGGTTCATTAAGAGGATTTCAAAAACATGAAAATATACAGGGTGTTTCATTAAAAAAACAACACCGACTATGGCATACTTGCGTGAATCACCCTGTACATTCAAATTTATGTTTACATAACGCACAACTCAATTTAAAAGTTGACGTGTCTTGGCATTTTTTATAATTTTCTAAAATAGTGACATAAATGATTTTATTCCATAAGTGGTATATACAGGTTTAAACAAATAAATGTTTTTTCACTATGTGGAGTAACCAAAACAGTAAATTGTTTTAGATTAATTTTGAATCAACAAGTTACATCCATTTTCAACATTTTTCTTCCAGTTTCTCAACTTTTTGTGGAGAATATGACTTGAAACATATTTTTCTATGCAAAGAACTAAGGCTGCTTTGGTGGATAAAAGTGACAATAATATACCATGCTAATTAAACCAGTTTACAGCCCTGTCTTCTTTTGAATCAATTGTAACTGTTATACATAAAATCTTTTTCCCAAAAATTAAGATATCAAGGTGAACCAAAATCAAAAATGTTGAGAATGGATGTGTCTTGGAAATGAATTTAAAACCATTTCTTATTTGGCCACCACGTAGAGTGTTTTAGACTTTAAAACATTCGAGAAAATTATTTCAATATTCAATTTTATATTCTATGAAGTTGCACGTTTTAACAGTTCAATATATCTAGGAAAAATACGATGTTTGAAGTGGACAATAACTTAATAAAATTATTTTAATAGTCATGGATTCACTCTTGTTTGTATATGATTTATATCTCTAAATTATCAAAGGTGCTTCAAATTTTATCGATAACTTTTTCTTTTCCACGAAAACTTGTTTATTCGGGAAAAATATGAATGTTTTTGCCTCAAATAAACAAGTTTGAGTGATGAAAATTAAATATTATGTGATAAAATTTGAAGAACGAGTTTTATTTGGGATTATCTTTTTCAACAATTGTGGAATGGAATTTTGTATTAAATGTTCAATATTCTCTTGGGTTATGGCACTGTATCGGTTTGTGTTCATTTTTCAATAAACTTCGAAGCACTTTTAGTTGTCAATAATGACAAATTCAAAGTAAAATTTTGACGTTTTAATGTAAACAAGGTATTAAGGATGAGGAAGCAGTTTTATCAGTTTAATACCGAATGATTGGCTAGAATAATGTATTGCTATTGGTTAAAACCACCAAAATGTCAGATTTTGATAAGTGAAAAAATAATATAAATAATAGTACCTTATTGTAATTATGTTTTTCGGGATTATCTCTAGCGTACTGCCTTAAAAATTCTCTAATTTCTTTGCTTTGCGTGCACGTGTAAGCCGTTAGTTGGTCTTTATTTTTCAAACACGGATTGGCGTTATTTTCTAATAAAAAATTCATAATATCTTTTTGTTCTTTCTGAGCAGATATATGTAATAGAGTATTGCAATCATTATCTACAATTTTGTTGATGAATTCCTGGGCTGTTTTTTCTATTTCAGATTCTTCTACCAATTTTAGATGATCACTGTAAAGAATTTTTAATTGATCTAAATTTCCGTTAGATATTAAATCTATTAAATTTTTTTTTCTAGATTCTTCCAATTCCCTTAACTTTTTATTTTTACTCTTTTTAGGTTTTTTCTTTTTAATCGCCTTTTTTCTTTGTTCGCCAGTTAGACTATTATCAAACTCTTTTAGGTCATCAAAAGATATTTCTACATCTAACATTGACAATAGTTCATCAGGTTCTTCATCTGTTTCGCTTTCACTAGTAAGATGTTCGGTTGGAAGCGGCCGTTCAACAGTTTCTCGTGATTTTGCTCGATTTATACAGGATGATCGAATTTTATTACGTTTCGATTCAACTTCAGGAGAAACTTCTTTTGAAAATATCTTTGTAGCTTTTTCTACGGAATCTAACAAAATAAGTAAATTTAAAAATACAGTAAACTACAAATGTATTACTAAGAAGTAAATAAATCTAAACTTACCGTATACAGTGGCTGTCGAAAGTAACTGATGTACCCGTTTTATTTCTTTAAAAGTTGGCCTTCTAGTAGGGAACGGAATGGTTCGCATATCTTTCTTATTCAAAAACGAATTGTTACCTCCAAACAAAATTGATTGGTTGTAACCTCCACTGGCGCGATATATTACTAAACCACCTTCTATATGTTCCTTCCAAGACTCAAGAAGCGTTCTAACATGCTGAAATAAAGAGATATAAACACCTACGAACAGTTTACAAAATTACTATTTATTTTACTTGAATGAAAGCCTGTTCGTTGTTTCTTCTAAGAGAAGCGCCAGCGCTTTTTGGTTGTGACCCGCCCGATTTTGAATCTTTGGAGCTTTGTGATCCTCCTTGGCCCGCTCTAACTGTATAATAATGAAACGTTTTATGCAGAATGACTTCACTACCTACAAAAACAGCTCCTGCAAAATGACCGCCGCCTACCATCAATATGGTCCATTTATTAATACAACAGTAATTCCAAAGACGGTTTTCAATATCTTTATCTGAAATTTGTTCCTAAAAAACATTTTATTAGTTATAGAAAGTTGTAGAAAAGAAGCTACAAATATAGGGTTCATACCATAAATAACCTTAATCGTATGTGATTTGAAAATGTAGATTCAATTTTAATTAATAACCAAAATGTACTTACAATAATTATAAAATACTAGCCACTACTTACCTTTTTATTCATAATTAGTGATTTGTACAATGCAACAACGGCCCCTTTGTCGTTTTTTAAAAATATTTTTCCTTGAGAGTTAGCAATCGTATCCAGCGTCTCTTCTTTTTCGGAATCTGACCCTGATATACTGGACAGATCATCTAAAATAAGCAATGTGATTGTTCTATGTAGTGCTCTGATGACACAACTAAATTAGACACCAAGGGAGTGATTATAATTTTTGGGAATTGGGTATTTAATATATTTACCTACCTTTCTCAATTTTAGTACTAAAATCTTCTTCTGATATAGGTGGTTTAGTTAAAAGGGATTGTTTCAAGTTATAACGATGCCAATCTAATTTGTAATGCTCCCTTTGTATTTGGTTATCTGGAAATTGAACACGACAATATGAACAGGATTTTTTGTTGTTAGAAGAACTCCATTCGGTAGACTTGGAAGAATCTGGAAAAATAGACATTTTATGCTATAATTATACTTCAACTAATTGCACGGTTTGTAATAAGTAATCTATTTTTGTGATTTTGGTTACTCTGTTTATTTGAAGAACCCTTGTCTTCTATGCTTCTAACCGACCTCAAATATGCAGGATCATCCCTCAGCATGCAAATTATAGGATATAGGATGCAGTGACAAGTGAGCAATCCTATCACTTTCTTTATTTGATCCTTGTTTCGTTAGTCGGCTATTACGAGGATTTTTTCACCAGGAGGATGCTCTGTTCCTGCTTAAGCACGTGTGGCTCCAGTACGTCTTATTTTTCATAACCCAGGACCACAGTTTTAAAATTTAATGATATATCCCGATCAAAAATGATCGGTAGTAATATCAGAAGTGATTCAATTTTCAAAGTAATATACTTTGATTAAAAATATATATCAATCCTATTTTTAATTTACAAAAAATTCAATTCTTATCGATAGGTATTTAAACGTTTAATTACATTGAACATTTTTGGCACAACTTAATCTGGACTATATTAAAACGAATCTCAACCACTTACCTAATTTCAAATCCTTTTCGTTAGTTTCTAATTGTATGCTAGTAAGAGGAGACTTAATTATGTTCTTGAACTTTTCTGTAAACACATTAATTGTTTCCATTTTTTCCAATTATATTCGATCTAAAACCAAAAGTTTTTTGTAGAACACACGATATCAAGGTCGGTTTAATACTGGAAAGAGTGAGCGCAAGATGTTAAAATCCACTGAAACGCTTTTACCAGAAATTTTATAAAATTGCGCAACTTTGCTCAATTTACCTATCTAATCGATTCTTTAATATTTTTGTAACTGTAGATAAAGCATCAAAATATTATTGTTCAAATCAATTTCACTATCGGCAGAACATCTTTTTCAATTGACATAGTAAAATACAATTATAAATATTGTAAAATTTAACGAGTAAAAAATGTAAATAAAAATTGTATTTGGTATCAAGGACAATAAATTTATTACCAATCTGAATTATCTCTACATGATGCAGGTGAAGTCTCTTCCCCAAACAATTGGAGACCAAGGAAAGTAATCTAGACTCTCCTGTACATTTGATGGGTTATCCTACTTACAATGTAAGCAAAGGAACCAATTTCTGTTGTCAGTGGATTTTTAAGGGATTCCTATATAGGCAACTTCAAAACCATTCATTTTTTTTGCTTAAGAGCGGGGAGTGTACATTTGGGACATGGCATGAGGCGAATATTCATGAAAATTGAGTAGAACTAGAAGAGTCACATCTACAGTAACTTTTTAATGAAGAAAAAATAGTTTACTAGAATCTGTAAGTTTCATGATCTAAAAAGTTTATTCACCATATTTCAAAATTTATTTTAGACCAAATTAATATAACCGTTTATTGGTTTTGATGCTTTCTTTGATATTGTTTCAATTTCTTATGGATTTTAAAAGCTATATATGACTGTTTATAATAAAAGGATCATTAAATCAATACAAAACAACCAAAATACAAATCTATCCAATTAATTATTTATCCTCAGGGCGACGATGTCATAAGTGTCAACTTGTCAGTTGGTGGATACCTATTGTCAACTGTTCAAAGAGAGTTAAAAACATGAACGCAGATTAAACTAAATATACAACAAATAAGGTTTATAAATGAGTACATACAATAAAAAATTTTTTATTCAAAAACAAAATTTTACAAAGTTAGATACAGTTCAAATGTACCTAATACAAAAAATAAATAATATAAAAATAAATATATAATTCAGATGCTTTGAAATTAAATATAATATTAGGAATCAATTACATTAGAAATATATTCTAATTAGCACTGCATTAAATAGAAAATAATTTAAATTGTCATTCAATATCTAAAAAGCTACCTAGAGAGACTAAGTTTATTAAACAATCCCTAATATTTTATATAACTTGAAATAATACAAAAATAGGTGTTTAAACCACAACCAAAATAAAAAACACTGGCCCTAAAAATATGACTTAGTAAAACAAGTGAAATAATTTTTTTATAAATAAATATTCTAGTAAACAATCGAGACCCCTCTAAAAAACATGTAGCCACTAACAAGAAATCCTATTACAATTGCAAAGACATAGTTCAAGTGGAAAGTGTGACCAGATTCTTCCCTGAAAAAAAAAACAAATATGTAAAATACTCTTTTTCTACTATCAAGTCCCCGAAACTTTTTCATTTCTAATTATGTTTCAATAATGACTGATTAAAAAAAAGTAACAAATACCAACTGTAAACCTTGCAGTAATCTCAACTCTCAATATTTAACATACCTATATGTTTTTAAAACTAGACATAAAGGAAGAAAATGAATAATTAGGAATACATGATAAATTAGTAAGTAAAAAGGAAACTGAAAATGAATCTCAATGGTCAAAATGAAATCGTAAGACATTCACACTGAATGGTTTATATGAACTTACTTGAATTTTTTTGGAGAAAATGGACTTGGTGGTTGTACTCCAGGAACAGCTGAATCAAGATACACCATTATCCAAGTAAAATAGGAGCTTAACACTCCACAAACAATGGGTAACCATATATTACTATATCGAGCAGCATGTTTCCAGGTAGCTGCAAACATTTCTTGGCCATCTTCAGTCCATACTTGATAAGATATTAATCTATCTTCTACAAATATTTCTTCAATTGTGCTTTCTAAAAATTTTCAAACTATCAATAATCATACACAATTAAACACAGTTCGTAAATACATATTCGGTGTTCATTAATAAACTTATAGTCTTGTCACGTTATATGTATATATAAAATCCTTACCAATTAAAATACTAATTAACATTAAGCAATAAATTTACTATTAAACTAGAAATGGTTCCCGTATAAATAAACCTCTGACCCACTATAGCAAAACCTTAACCTCATTTTGTGTTGTCCTACATTTTATACATGGATACTTACTGTAGGTAGTGAAAAGTTTAACAGCAAATATCAGTATCGAGAAAAACAGTCCATAAGCAGCTACTTTCCACTCGGGCCAAATTGGCTGGTCTTCTTTAAGGTTATCTTTATGTAAAACATAGGGAGTTGTCGACGACCGAGCACTTAACCGTTCCCGTAACATTTTTGGAAATTTGGCGATTTCGTTGTTTCGAGTTTTTACTTCAACAGAACATTAGGATGGAAGTGAAAAGGTCATACATAATCGACTTACCTTATTTATAAATGACGTAATCTGCATTCAAGCCATGCTAGAGGTATTGTGACATATGACATGACACTGACACTAATGGCACCTAATGGTGTTATGAAAATGATGTCATAGAAGCAAGCTCAGACAAACCTATTTGAGACGTTGCGTCGAGTGCGAAGAGACGTGTATTTAAGCAATTATTTTGGAATGCAGACTGTAAACCTGGTAGTGCAGACGCAGACTCTGTAGGTGACCTGTGGCGCAGACGTCTTATTTATAAGCGATCTTCTTATGAATTTTTCCATTCGCCACTATAAAAATTGACCAAAAAATCAAAAAAGCTCTTCATTATAAGAGCCAACCTAACTGAATGTTAGTTTTGCTATAAGCATGTATAGTATTACGATCTCAATAGAACTTTTTATCTTCACATGTTTCATAAAAGCAATGACAAGCTAATTGGATTACAAAAACTTGAAAAAATATAACTTTTATCTGGCACGGTGCTCTGGAACACGCTGTACAATTTTCACTGATTTCAGCATAGGTGCCTCAAGTCATTAAGGTCAACATTTTATTCGAATATCTTGGTGAACTTATCGCACTAATGAATCACCCTGTATGTATTAAAACATTAACTTCTCCGTATATGTGGAGGAGCAGCTACTACCATATTTAAGACGTACGTCGAATTCTACTGCTGGCCTGTTCGTTTTTTTACGTTTTGCGTTCGGTCACTCCGAATCCTGATCTGAAGCCGTTTATTTTCATTTTTGAAATTAGTATTAGTTAGTATTATTCAGTCCGTGTGGTATTACGGATACGTAAAACGATTAGATAAGGTTAAATAAAACATCGATATTTTATCGTGTTGACTCATCTTTCCGAACCGCGTTAAATGAAATGCAGTGCTGGTGATTAAGAAAGACAATAAAGGAAAATAAAAACCATGGCAACCCAGAAAGAAGTTGGCGTAGGCGATTTCGTCCTCATGGACAAAATCGACCTGGAAAATTTTATGAGAAATCTTCAACTAAGGTTAGTAAGCTCTTGTATACTTGCCCACTAAAATAAGAACCGTTGAGTAATTCGATAACGGGGTCAGACCCTGGTGAGACAGGTGAATAAATAAATAAAAACAATTGCAAACGGGGTTCTCAGTAAACAGGTAGGTATAAACTTTAAATTAATGCCAAGTAAAATGGAAACACTAACATTTCAATCCAGTTTACACAATCACCACCAAAATAGCAATTGATGATCTCTTAAAAATAGAGAGAATATTAGATATGGAGAATAGCTAAAAGCCGGTTCTTTTATTGTTCATAAATAACTTATAACTATACACTGGTATCGAAAGTTACTGAGTTACAAAATGCCAATTTATGGAGAGAAAATTAAATCATTAGAAAAATATTTCCCTTTGCGTTACAATAACATAAGAATGTCAATAAATAAACAATCCAATTTTTAATTGTTTTCTAAGAACCATTAATTTTACCTATAAAATTTTCAAAACATAGTAGGTAACTTGGGTTTTATTAATAGTTTGAAAGAAGATGCCAATTTTAGGTACCTACCTAGCTGCAAAAATGTTGAGAACTGCTCAATATTTCGGGGAGCCAAATTTGTTTAGGATGGGGAACAAGAGTTCTTCCAAAGAAACGTTTCAACTCTTGTTTCCCATCAATTTTCTTTTAGCTGTGCTCCTATCCATAAAATATTAAGGTGGTTTTCTGAAATATGAACTTGTATTATGTTCTGCACACAACTGAATCCTTGAATTTTTGATTTTTCACCCAAATACACCTAACACGTAAAAGATACTACCTACTACATAATATTTAATAATAGATATAATAAATAATCTTATACAGTTTAAACTTCCTTTTCCTCTGTAATGTGATAACTTAGGTATGTGGTATGTCATACATATTATATTGATGATACGAAATTAGATCACAAAAAAATAAATTAAAATAGTTTTTATAAAAAAATTCAAGCCAATTGAACAAATTTCAAATTCATCCAACTCATTACCTACACGAAAAAATCTTGTCTTGTCATCTATTTCTTGGAAGTTATACCTATTAGACAACAGAGGGGATGAAACTTTAGTTGTTTTTTCTATTTATATATATTATGTCACTTTTATTTATTTAAATTAACAAATACCACTAAATGTTCTCGCTCTCAAGTGATGATGTGAAAAAATGTTTCATAATCAAGAATCCATTATGGGTTTCAGTTTAGTTCTCATAGACTTAATTATAGCGAATTTTACGATTTAAAATAAAAAAATACTGTTTATAATTTGTATTAGTCTGCTAGCTACAGTTTATCTTCGTTGTTCGTGTCGGTTCTAGCGGTATTTTAATAATTGCAGCTTATTATTATTACTAAAAATACCTAATAGTTCGTTGCTTTAACTTTGACATAAAATATTTACAATTTATAAATTATATTCAATGCCACAAAGATGTCCCGTTTGGGCACATAAGCGTCCTGAAGTTAAACGTAGTTATATAATTTTTTAAAGTTATAATTATTTTTAAAATAGAAAATGATTTTGGAATTCCCTGAATCTGGTAACGATGCACATATGGTATTAACTGAAACTATTTAGTAGAGAACAATGCTATACTATTTGATTTTTCCATTAATTTGTTTACAATCGTCTTAATGGTTAATTTGGTAATAAATCCAAGTGCTTAGCTTTGTGTCGTTTCCCAGACGTATCAAAACAATTATTATAGTCTCGGAGCGGTGTCAAGGGTGGCGCTAAAACAGGTCCGGCTTCCAAGTGAAGTATTTCGAGAATGCTGTTATCACACACACAACCTTGATGAGCCCGTCCCACCCAGGATGTTCCTCTCTAAGTGAGGTACATCTCCGGGGAGGACTTCCACCACATCCCCCCATCTTATCCGATGGGTCTAATCATCATAGTTCGCGTTTCGGCGTACAGCTCGTCCCTAGCTAAAAGGGCTAGCAGCTGGGGGCGAGCCGTATTCTCTTTGGCCGTGTAACCTCGGTGGTTTTTTCTTCGGCGGTCTTCCGTTGTGTCTTTGTCTTCTGTTGTGTGTGTTTGCGCTGCCTCTACAAAGTGCGTCCTCAGCCGGCAATTTCGGCTGAAAACACCCTTATAGAGTGTGTCTTCTTTTCTTCCGATCTCTTACAATCGACTTTAAGCCATTAGCTGAGCTAATAGCTTTGTCACCTATTCGAGGATCTGTTGTTTTGTTGTTGTCGTCGTTGTTGTTTTCTTGTTAGCTGCGGCTTGGGCGTAGCTGACTCCTATCTTCTTTACAGCTGTTGCAGTTGTCCTTGTCTTCTGGTTGTTTGGGGCTTTTGGACATCCTTTGTAGTTTACCGGGTGTTCTCCCTGGCAGTTTGCGCAGGTGGCCGGCTTGGTCTTCGGTCGTGGGCAGTCGTTGGATCGGTGTGGTCCTCCGCACTTCACGCATTTCGTGTTTACGTTACACGTCGTCTGTTCGTGGTGGAAGCCTTGGCAGTTGTAGCACTGCGTCGGCCCCTTTCCTCTTCTTTGTTCTTCCCACCTGATCCTCACTTTCTGGATGTGTTGGATTTTCCAGATTTTTTCTTTTTCTTCAGGCTCCAGCTCCACCAGGTAGATGGGTAGCGGTCTTCTCTCTCCGAATCTAGAATGAAGTTGGGTTAGTCGTTTTATACTTACCCCTTGTCTTTCAATTTCTTCCTTAATTTCCTTGGTGTCCTCGCAGTGCGTTAATCCTCGGATGACGATCCTTGCCATCCTTTCTTCTTGTGGCATATACGTATACCACTCCACTTCTTTTCTCTCTTCTCTCTCTGGTCCGTCGCAGGGTATTTTCACTCCGAGTCTTTCCCGGATTGTTATGAATCTCGTCTTTATGTTTCTTTTCTCGATTTCCTTTCTTACGGAGCTCCAGTGGTGGATGCTCCGCAGAATGACGGGGGGTGGTCGGCGCGTCGTCGTTGTCTCCTTGTTTTCGCGGATGGCCTCGTCCATCATCGCTTCCTCGTTGGCTTTCCTTCGGGCGGCGGTTTCTTTTTTTTGTATTTGCCTGATGGATATCACTTCCGTGAAATCCATCTCCTCTTCTTCACTCTCTTCATCTTTTCTTGGGGATTCTGTCCTCTGCGTCTTCCTGCGGACGCTTTCTGAGCGGCTTCGGCTTCTCTTCTCCTCTTGCATTTCTTCCATTGCTTTTGCCATGCTTTCCATGGCTTTTCTTAGTCCGGTCATTTCCTCTTCCATGCGCTGGATGGTTATTCTCATTTCTTCTGCGGCTTTTTTCGCTTCTATTGCTTCTTTTTCGGCCTGGTCCCTTTCATCTCGGAGTTTCTGCCTTATTTCCATTTCTTTCATCTTTTTCGTGGTTTCTTCCTGAACTTTTTTTGCATTATTTACGGCTCTTGTTGCCGCGTTGTCTTCACTGCCCGAGTCCGATGTTGTTTCCATTGTCCTCCTTGTCCTGTTGCTAGCTTGGCTGCTAGCACGGCTGTCGTTCATCATTTTGGGTGGTATCTTAATAGTTCCTGTCCTCCACAGGTCCTAAAACATATAAAACATCTATCAAATCCGGACTTGAAAAATAAAAATATTTTTCAAAACTTTCATAGATAGAAAATGAGTGTTTAAAAACACTATTTGCGTTTAAAACGCTGTTTTCGTTGTCTAGTTAGCTTTCGCCGGTTCGGCTGATAAAAATCAGCCTCCGTCCGATCGGTTTCTCAAAAATCTGCTTCGCTTGCTTCTGAGTATTCAAGACACGTCCTTCCTACTCGGCTGCTCGCTGTCGACTGTTTACTTACTCTCATGCTGTTATCAAAGGATCCTGCGCCATTTTATAGGTAATCCTGGCTCTCGTACGATTTTCGATTTTTTTTTATATGTTGTAGTCTTAATGATAACTAAATATCGTGATTGGTTAAAACTGTGCAGGCCCTCCGGTTTGGCGGTGGTGGCGTCTTGTAGTTGTGTCCTGAGCATAACATTTTGCCTCCCAGCACTATAAATCTCGCAATAATAGCAAATGTCTTGTATGTCGGGGGCTCATGAGAAGGTCTGCCACACTTCTGTGCCATCAGAATCGCAATTTCTCCAGAGGGTGCCTCCGCAATGGTCAAGCCGAAGAAGGACTGTCTCTTGAATATTTACATGCGAAGACCATAGGAATATATCAGGTGGAGCTTGCACCCGGCTATCTGCAAATCGAAATAACAATGATTTCAGTTTATAATACCAACTATTTGAACCAACCCTTATCAGAGCCAGAATTTACTCGAGGCATACTAACTCTACCAGGCATACGATTTTCGTGCAGTTTGATCGGGATAATGTAGACCCCATAACAGGGATATACTGCACATAAATAACTATTCCAGAGACTTAACTCCTTTTAGATGTTGCTGAAGTTCGCTAGGAATTCGAATAAAATGAAATAATGAAGAAATATGAACTAAATGTGACAACCCCATTTTCCTGGTAACGGTTCTTATTTGGTTTGATGTAGAAAATGACGATTTTGAAGTTCTAGACCATTAGCACTGCCTTACTGAACTGAAAATAACTACCTACTTATGCTTTGTTTCGCACTAGTGTTGCCTATCTCTATTTAGCACTGGTGTTCACGTAACTTTGTTTTATTTGTAATTTTCAGCACCAGTGTTGTAGTTAAGTTTCCGAAATCATTGCTGGATGCGCACAATACATGATCTGCACTGGTGTTTTACCAATTTATGTGATATATAAGAGGACACCACCAAGTTCCTAACCTGAACTGATAGTTTGATAAATAAAAATGATTCAGTGGCTTTTTGTTTCAATTAACAGCTGCCTGATTGTGATTGTCGAAACGAATACTATAGGGGTATACACAACTAACAAATTGACCATTGCGGAGGCACCCTCTGGAGAAATTGCGATTCTGATGGCACAGAAGTGTGGCAGACCTTCTCATGAGCCTCCGACATACAAGACATTTGCTATTATTGCGAGATTTGTAGTGCTAGGAGGCAAAATGTTATGCTCAGGACACAACTACAAGACGCCACCACCGCTAAACTGGAGGGCCTACACAGTTTTAACCCATCACGATCTCTTAGTTATCATTAAGACTACAACATAAAAAAATCGAAAATCGTACTAGATCTAGGATTACCTATAAAATGGTGCAGAGTCCTTTGAATTCATAGTTTTCTGTTGTTTACACAAACATCTAAAAGTATTTTTAAACATCGTTTTTCGTTTTGCCTCCTTCTGCTGAAATGGTTATAACCATGTATATATATATTTTTTAAAGGAGCTGTCCCTTCGCCGGTACCACCTCAGTCTCTTGGGCTTATTGTGGATTCTCCTAACATTCTGAATACAGCCTATTCAGCCAATCCGTTCCCTGTATTAGCTCACACAGGTTCTTTACTGGTTGGTTGTAGAAGTCTTCCGGAGTCATTTGGGGTCTTCCATTTAGTTTTAGCCTCTTGTGGTCCAGCGTCTCACAGTTGCATAATATGTGCAGAACTGTTTCAGTGTCCTTTTTGCATCTCCTGCATGTGAGGTCTCCGTTATACAGCCCTATTTTATTCAGGTGCTCCTTTGTGGAAAAGTGTCCCGTAAGAAGCCCCGTTATGGTGCGTAGTTTGTTCCTGCTCATTGAAAGAAGTTCTTTTGCAACTTTTTCTGATGGTTCTTTCATAAATTTCTTCCCATGTGTTTGCCTGGGTTTTATGGATTGTTCTTTTACCCGCCCTTTTAACCATGACCTAGTGGAGCATCTGGGGATGCCCACAGATGGTTCGGGTCCGTTCATCAGTGTTGACGATCCTGCTCTTGCAAGTTCGTCAGCTTTTTCATTGCCAGCGATTACTTTGTGACCTGGAACTCACTCCAGTGTTAAACTGTTCCGAGTCGCCAGTCTTCTAAGTTCTTCGCCGCATTCCCATACCAGCCGAGATGTTACCTGTATATTAATTTGGGAGCACCTATTTTGAAAAGTGATAGATGATTGAAAATTGAAGCTTTTATTAAAACAGAAAATCAATCTCAAAAGTAAATTTAACCTCTTCAGCTAAATTATTCACAATTGTTGAGGAATCTATTTCTATTGCCACATCCCGATGAATACTCATATTGCGGCAGTATGCTTATAAAAAATTATTTTACCTTTGTACCCCCAAAACCTCCCCTTATATACGTCCCTGAATAGAACCTGTTCTATTTTTTTTACATTTTGACAGGGTAGACAATTTTTAATTTTAGACTTAACAATTGGAATTGTTCCAAGACTTGGAAATAAATATTGCACAAGAAATTGTCTAATCTAAAATGACCTTTAGTGGTTATTCCCTTAATGCTTGGATATATCGATTTAAAATTCACTCACGCTGTAAAATGTTCCCCTGAATCGATCCTCGTCTTTCCAATTAGACGAGTTATGGGGATCCTTTGTTTTAAAAACTGGATTTTATAAAAAATATCATGACATCATTTGAAGGTGAAAGACTGATTAAAAAAACTGATTGTGCCAGTCGATTTCTCGTTTGAGGCTGAGGGGTTTTTGGATATCAAAAATCTTTATTTTGTAGCTATTTCGATGTATTTTGTAGAGAGCGCCACATAGGCCACGTATGCGGCATAAATGTACGCAAAACTTTTTTGTCTTTTACATTAGCGCTACTTTTGTAGGAAATAATTATAGCCACATCATTACTACAAAAAAAGGTATATTTGTTAGTACCCCAAATCTTAACGGCTTTAGAGATAATCACATTTTAGTGATTTATTACATGATTATTATTTAATAAAATTACGTTCGAAAAATGTAGTTGTGTGTATGATAATTATTATTTTTAAATATTAAAAGTACCATTGAGATCATAAAGAAATGCACAAAACTAAGTAAAAAAGTATGTGTGGGACATTTACAATTGTGCAGGGTATACATCAGTGAAGGAGCATTTGCAGACGATGTCATATTAATAGCAAAAAATGAAAGAGAGCTACAAGAAAACATAAATGTGTGGAATGCAGCAATGATGGACATGGGAATGAAAATAAACAAAAACAAGACAAAAGTTATGGTCATTGGAGACGACAAAGAGGAAATAAATGTAAGAATAGATACAGACAAAATGGAGCAAGTTGAACATTTTCAGTACCTTGGAACAATAGTAGACGAAAATGGAACACAGGAAGCAGATATTAATAATAGAATAGTTAAAACTAACAAACTATTCTATGCCATGAATACAAAATTTATCAACAAAAAAGAAATATCTAAAGAAACGAAATTAAAAGTATTCAAAAAACAATATATCGACCAATACTTACATATGGATGTGAAACCTCGTGTGAAACATGAGTGTTAACAGGACAACAAAAAAGTAAAATACAGGCGACAGAGATGAAATATTTGAGAAGAGTAAGAAAAACCCCTCAACCTCAAATTTTTTTGCATATACGTCAAAAAGCGTTGAAGTTATTGTAAAAAACGAAAATTTAAATCGCATGTTCAACACCCGCTTCTCTCTTAATATCAACATTTTATTAAGGCTAGTTAGTTTAAATCGCAATATTTTGAAGTGAGAATTGTACTGTATTTCTATGAACAATTACCTAAGGACCACCCTGTATAGTATTCAGTATTTATACAAAATTCAATCCACAAAAAAATCATAAAAATGACAATTTTAAGAAAACAAGTTCCAAATTTTTGCTTTTTTCTGACTGGCAGTCAGTGTATTGAAAAATGTTTCTCCACGACTAAATAATAACGCACACATTATTTTTACATATTTAGCTGCATAATGATATAAATTCTCCACACCAGTGAATAATAAAAAGAATTCATTCTCGTTAGCCAATCACATTCTATTATTATCAGAATTCACGCTAACATGAATTAAAATGAATAAATCAAATCATCTCTTTAAAACGTCAAATACCTAAGAACGCAAATCGCTTCTGAGAAAGTATAGTCTTTCACTTGTGTAGAATGGCTATTATTCACTTGGATGATTCCGCTGCGCTCCCTCGTTTTGGAAACTTCATCCGCGTGAATAATAGCCATCATTCTGCACTCGTTGAAGAATATACTATTCTTTAATCGAATAGTAAAATCATTATAATATATTGAAGAGAAAAGTAAATTGAAAAAAGAAAAAATCTAAATTATCGTACGTTTCCAAATACCAGTGAATTATTCAAACAATACATTTTTTTCAAAATCATTACACGTTGATGACATTAGATTATATAAAATCATGGTTTAGAATGATCGTGTTGAGATAACGTGTTGAGATAAAAAAACATGTAGAACCTACACTTTCTCTTCTTGTATAAGTAATGCACTTTTGAAATAACAGTGTGTTATCTTTTCCGTAAAATTGCGGAAACCGATTGTTGTCATCTATACTTGTCACCACTTTCATTTTTTGTTGTGATATATTTTGCAGTGTTGGAAAATTAATAATGTCATTAGATAGGTATTATACTGGTATTATTTTTAACGTAACATTACAAGGAGTGAAGGGCTTTTCGGAAAGTGTAATCGAGTTAATCTGATTAATAGGATTACAGATTACAGAAGTTCGAAAAGTGAACTGGGGTTAGGTATGTGGTGTTCGGAATTTGATCCGATTTCAGTCTTACGGTGTTATCTTTTAAGTCTGTGTAGTTGTCGACGGTCTGCTGGTTTTTAATCTACCATAAATAATAGTTAAATATGATACAAGTGTGTGAAGTTATACTTTTGCGCACGAGTTGCGAAAATGCAAGGAACGAGCGTAGCGAGTACCTTTTTCGCAACCGCACGCTTTTTAACGTATGTGTAATGTATGATTTCACACATTTTTTTTTATTTTAAAGGTGATCCTAGATAAACGTTTTTAATTTGATTGTGATTATTAACAAATAAAATGGGAAATGAAGGAAAGTAATAATTCTCATTATCGTCGAACAATGCATTTTGTGGTATTTTTCATTGATGATGTATCATCAAATAAAAGCAAAACATTTCTGACGACTCATATTTAACAATTCTCAATTTGTCTGTTATTGAAAACAATTTATTTGCATACATCTGAAATATTCAGTAATTTACATCATTTTATGAATCATCTTATTTACAATAAGTACCAATGTGAATTGAATTGATCTTAAAATAAGTATATATCTAGGTATATTATTCACATATTAATTTATTACAAAATTCAACAACAGGTGTTTTTTTATATCAAACACCATCGATTCTCTGGAAGTTGAACTTAAATGCCCAATACTGGAGGTTTAACTTGACATTTTGGCAACTTCTGTCAATGTATCATGAAAGGTTAATTAGATTTGAAGTAACTGTAAAGACTGTAAACTATAAGCGCTTTCGATTATTTACTTTTGGCTGCTAGTAGCAGCTCGTAGTGACTGAATTCCGTTCGTTTATTATCGGGCGTGACGCCTAGTCTTACCTTCCCCTTGCCCCTCAAGCACATACCGAAAAGTATGAGCTTCAAGTCACGGACATGAAATATTTGACGTTTGTCCGGTTTGACGTTTATTTAAAGGTTAAGATTGTACCGATTACGATTTAATACGATTTAAACCTTACTAAAAATATCGAAATATGCAAAATTTTATTATCAAAAGCATAATAATTGAAAACTGTTCTTCTAACAACACAGGAAATTCATTGGCATTGGCACATGTCAGGTGATTTTGAGGATCCTGAAAAATCGTGTTCGATTTGCTTAAAAGTCGTGACGACTGAGGCGTCACGCACAAGTGCTTGAAGCCCAAATAAACGAAAGCAACATATACCTCATATATATCCCAGGAGGAGTGATTTGTATTTAAATTGGCAATTCTGTAGACCTCTGATTGGTCAGATTCAGCCCAGTTTCACACAACACTTTTTAATATTGACATCAGCTGATAGTTTTCATTTTTGATAGTTCTGACAGATAAATAAATAAATGTTGGATGAAAACCCAAAAATATTCTGAAGCAGTGTACATTATTACTTTACATTTTTTTTAAAGTAGTAAAGTCGGTTTAGCGAGTATTAAGGGAATACTGAAGTAGAGGAACATTATATAGTGCAGAAAATATTGGTGGAATACCAGGACTTTTGAAAAATTATGATGAGTGATAAAAAAATGTCGTTCGAAGAACAAAAATGTCATCTGTGCTGGACAAAATTTTGCAAGCTTCAAAGAAACGTTCAGACTTTCTTGAAACAAGTTGAATTTATCTGTGTCACTTTTTGACGTGTCAAATATAGGTACTTACTATTTATTTGTTATATACATATTTGGGAAGAAATCGTCTAAGTTCATCGGAAGAACATGCCATGGAAGATATGAAACAATATAGAAAAGAATGGGTTTGGTAGAAAATACATTATTGATTTTTGAAGTTAAAAAGAAGGAAGAAGGTATCTCAGAAGTATTTGAAGTGGTTTATTACACTTAAGCCGGCAACATAAAGATAACTGTTGGAAATGTTTAAATTAATACTGCATATTGCTCTACAATGCTATTAATTTTGTAGTATTGTTATTGCCAGAACACATTATCAATTGCCATATTCTTTTCAATTAAATTGTAATAAATATAATTAAAGTAACTTGACTATCTGTAATTCTCCACCATCAACAATGACCATAATTTGTTTGTTGTCGATGTGAATCTGAATCTTCTTATGTTTGAATAAGAAACGAAACTGGAAAAAGTCTTACATTTTGTTTAATGAGTAGGTACATCTGAAAAATATACTGCAGATCAGAGGAGAAATCGACTTATGACTAATGTCTTTGCTATCAAGGCATATTTAATATATTAGGAACACGACTATTGACTACGTTTTCGGAACACACCCTTTAGTAACTAATCTGGTAACTTTTAGTGGTGTGAGTAAGGCTTTTCAAATTACTCCTCCTGGTTTTTAAATGAACAGCACTCAAAACTCAAATAACTTCAAGCATTGTCAAACTTCTTTCAGAATTAACTAAACTACGTTCGGTACAAACTAAAGCAATCTAATTGTACTCATAGAATCACCCACCACCTGAAGAAAACTACTCTTATTTATCTTTTACACTGTATCTAGACTAAGAACCACCCGGTAATCGGTCAAATACGCAGTGAACCAATTGGTCCATAGTCGTAGAACAGGGTTATTTATAATTTCTGCTTAACCTTCATTATAATATTAATATATGCATATATGCACTTTTGCTAACTCGTTGAATAGGAGTTGGAGAAAAACTTGAACTTGAAGCCATCTTAATTAGACGAATAGGATGATTTTCATTCTATCCCCGAGTCTACCCCTCTAAAGAAACGACTGGTAATAATAAATGCCCCGGCTTCTATCCAGTATCACCGGTATATCTGACTTAAGACTTAATAGTTCGCTTTGACAAATTTTAAGAGATTCCCAGTAGTTGCTATAAAATGGAAATCACCAAGCTTCTATACTAGATACTACTAATTTAGGAGTAGTCTAGTATCTATTGACCCGAACTAGCTGTTCTCCAGTTCTCTTTTCTAGGAAAACTTGTTTATTAGGCAAAAATATGAAAACAAAACCGATTGATAAAATCACGAGTCCGTTGGGATTCGGTTTGTTTGAATGTTTTTGCCTCAAATAAACAAGTTTGAGTGAGGAAAATAAAAAGATAGAACGTGTTGCGGGACACACGGTAGGAACTTTAGTTCCTTTTAAGCAAAAATTATGTAATACATTTGACGTTATAGATAAACAATTTGCATATTCCTCGGTGGTCGAGTAGTAAGCAAACCAGACTCTCACGCGGTAGACCCGGGTTCGATTCCCCGTGAAGTTTTTTTTATTGTTAATTTTATTTTCAAATAATTAATCTGCTTGATATTAATAACGACAACAGGTAGACGTTTGAAATATTTAGCAGAATATTCATTATTATAGATAATGGTACGGTACCCTTCATGAGGGAGTCCGACTGGCAACATCTACTTATAACAGTATCGTAAATTTGAAAAGGGAAACCGTAGCATTATACAAATTGGACATTCAAGAAATGTACGTTTACCACACAAAAATTAGTGGAAACATAAAATTGAATTGTTAAATTTTCAATTTGAAGTTATATTACAGTTTATAGAAATTTTTATTTTCTAGATTTTTTCTTAAGTGGGTCGTAGAAAAAATATGCTGTTCGACTCGTGTGGATTGTCCATATCGCACTTGAACAATTGAGCACCCCGCCTACGGCGTCGTGCTCAAACTTCGTCCTCGTGCGATGTGGCCATCTTATCCACACTAGCTGCACAAACTACTATTTCTATCAAAATATGTCCTTTTACATTTAAAAACAACCTGCCAAATGTCAAATTAATTTATCCATCCATTTTAAAGTTATCGAATTAAAACATTCAAGTTTTCAAAATTTCAACACCCTGTATTTCGAAAAGTAAATGTGCTAGACCCCTTAATCCTCATATCATTTTGTCCAATTTTACGAGAGGAATCTACATGCAAACGTTGTAATTACCCTTAACGTTCGAGATGCTTATACCATTTTTTGCGCGATCGTATTGAAATAAATTCCGAATAAAATAAATTTCTTCGAAATGAACGAAATGTCAAAAGTGACATTTATACTTCTCGATCAGTTTCAAATATATTTTGCATTTTGGTATTTATTACTTTTCGACGTCTGAACGGTAAGTAAATCACTTACCGACGTGTTAAACTTAGAAACCAGTAAACACAACCTACCGTCCTGACAACCGATGCTGTAAATAAACAAAAAAGATCCATAGCGCAAAAAAATTATGGAAATAATAGTAAAAATTTATCCGAACTAATTCAAGTAGATCACCAGCACTGCGAATACCAGCTTTGCATATAATTTTAATATAGCATCGGTGGTTCAGTGGTAGAATGCTCGCCTTCCACGCGGGAGGCCCGGGTTCGATTCCCGGCTTCGTAAACGAGAGAGAGACTCAGGAGAGAGCACACGCACGCAAGCAAGGCACACAACGAAGCAACGTAACATAACGTAACGTAACGGTCAGATCTTTTGCGTCGCGACCCCCGGTCGCTCAAACATAACCTGACGTAAAGAACTAAAGTTCCAAAAATTATGTGATAAAATTTGGAGAACGAGTTGTATTTGGAAGATTATTTTTTTCATCAAGTTTGGAGTGGAATTTTGTTTTTTTAACTTTTGGCAAATTGTTCAGTTTAAATTGTGTTTTTTTGGTAGGACATTAAAACGACCTTGAAAATTCCGATAAGAGGTTCTAAAGGGAGTGATTAAAATATTATCACTAACCACTACTTGTCACTGCGGGTATTTGAATATGAATAAGGAACGATAAGTGATTGATAAGTGAGTGAAAAACATTTTCTAGGTCAAATTAACAATATTTGGAACACAAATTTCATGGTGTATAAAAGCTTACGTGAATGAATGTATTTAATACGATACAATACTCGTAAGGATGAAGCGTTTGTTTTAGTATGAAAATATAGTAAAAGAGGTGAACGTTCTGTACCATTGAAAACGTTCTATGTAGCTACAACATGTATAGGGTGCTGCATACCTAATCAATTTTTGTGTAATTTATCCCGTCCAGGAATTTTTCATGCCTATTTTTTCGAAAAAGTATAAACTTTACTTTTAAAACGACCTGAAAAATCAGAAAATTTGAAAGTCCGCCAAAACGCGCTTTACGTCATAAAGATGGCTGCCCCACCCGTTGACGTCACTCCATTTGTTTACGTTCTTATTCATGTATCACGCTCTAAGTTTTTGTGACCTAATTTGTTTCTGAAAGCTTTAAAAACGGATAAAGCCGAAAAAAAACTTTGTATTCCAAGTATTGCATTGTTCCAGAGTGTAAATCAACGTCTATTAAAACTCCAGACAAAATATTTGTTACTTTACCTACCGACAAATACTACTGCTTTTGATTGTGAAGACCATTTTAATGTAGGTACCTACTTCTATGTTGGTCATTTTTCTTCTTAAATATTTTGAGGTTATGTTCCTATATGTCTAGGAATCAACCACGTTGTTAGCCAAATAAGACCCATTTTGACCAACAGACCAACATGGCATCGAAATATGGTTGGTATATATTTCATATATAATACATAGTTTAAATCGTACTTAAGATAACCCTTTAACTCCTCTTATTTTCTCTGCTCTACCTTATTTCCTCTGCATTAAAGCAGCTGTTTGTCTTCATAAATTCAAGCAGCATAAATGAGTCTACTTTGGGCAAGTTATTAGTTTGTGCTTTTACAAAACCTTCGCTAGCCATATCTTTACTCACAAAATAAGAAAGAATCGTCACTGAACTAAAGATTAAAATATTTTCATCAAAAAGTCTCAAAATATCCTCGGAAATATCGAATATTTATGTCCACTTTCCTCTATACGTTGACTTTCAGAAATAAAAAAAGCAAACACAAACACGTAATGGTCTCAAACAAACATATAATAGTATATTTACGTAACGTGTATGGTAAGAAGCATTTTACGCACGAATAAAACAGTCCGTGATTGCGTAAAATGCTTTACAACACGAGTTACGTTCTATACTTTACCTACGACCTACTTGTACTTGTATTTTTTATAAGAAGCATAAGAAATAACAGTTATATAATTAGAGGTGCTTGGTAAACTTCATCTCTATTATTCTATTACCAATGAAAGAAGCACATTGAAGAACTAACGTTTAATCATCATTAATATCTTGTTGATAATCAAAAGTCCATTTTTCAATTATAATCAATACATACTTTTAGCCCTTTGGCCTTTTCATAGTTAAACGTGGCCATATCGAATGTTTTCAAATAGTAAATTTTGAATAAAATGGCGACGTCTATTGACAGTTGCTAAGATGTTGCTAGGGAAGCCGTGCGATTTACTTTACAGCTGTGCGTTTTTTTTACAGTGCGTAATAGACATCATTACATTGATGCAGACTGTGTGTTATTGACTGATTACAGGGGGGAGTCAGGTAAATGATATTTTTACGTCAATGAAGCAAGTAATAGTTAATTAAAATACAATATAAACACAAAACTACACAGAACCTAATGCAATACCGGCCATATTGACAAAAGTAAACAAATGCTATGACATCACACGTATCATCGGTAGCGTTCGGAAATCCTCGGATGGTGGTCGGAAAGTGCATTAAAATTTGAATTTTATTTTAAAATTTGGAAGTAATTTCCAATGGAAACTGGTTTATTTCCTATTATTAGATATTTTTGATATCAACTTTACTATTACAAATCAATATCTAAGCAAAATATGAAATATGCATGTACTCTATTCTTCCAATATTACGTTGGAGCTGATACCCCAAAAGGTTGTTTCAGATTCTCCCTTTGGTATTACATTTTAATCTAAAAAAAAGTCCTACGATACATCATCATTTGGATGATTTGGATTGGAGCGATCTCTCTGAGACCTGTTTTAATCACTGCTCGTGTGTTGTCCAGTTTCCAATTGTTGATGATGCTTTACTTTCTAGTGTTGAATTAAGATTTTGATAAAATTTTATGAGAATCTGTATCTTCTTGTGCCAGTTTTTCATTCAGCATTTTAAGTGTTTTAAACCTTTTTAGCCCCTTCTTTTTATCTATGGTTTCCGAATTACTCTCTTGTTTATATCTTTTCTCATTTTTGTAACCATCACTACTAGTTAATAAAAATTCAACATCCATATTTATATTTCAAACAGTGGACTGTAAAGGATGAAAATACCTAACTAACCTACATTTAAAAGTTAAGGAGGCTCCCGCCAACTGCAGTGCGCATGATAACATCCTAAATAAATTATTAAAACTTTGAGTGTTTCTCAAAAAGAAAATTTGGAACTGTTCCATAAGATTTTTACATTTTTGCACTGTCGATAAGTGGACACTCAATTTAAAAATACATTCAATTTAACCAATTCCATCACTCACTGCGGGACATCATAATTATTTATGGAAGTGATATAATTTTTTTTTGTTATTACCTGTTGTAATTTTACAGCATATTAATTAAATAATTCATTAAATTTCTTCGAACTTGATCTCGTGACCTGGGTTAATAAAAATATCTATTTAGGTCATTGATGTAAATAGTTGATTCAAAAATAACGAAAGTGTGTTTGTTTACGTCAATTTGAAAAATTTGTAAAGATGTTATTATGAATCTTCGCCAACAAAATCAAGATATACCTATTCTAAAAAATTTTGATAAATATGACATTTGGGAACAGAAACAAACTGTATAGCCAACTTTAGTTTGACTTTTCTATTCGCATGTAATAAGCAACTTACAACTCTTGTTATGTAATATACTATTAATACTATAAATTACTTATTGTTTATGAAACAATTGTAATTTTTGAACATTTAAAAACACCTGCTAATAACTTTCGTAGTTGAAGCGGGAAAATACGTGTTTAATAAAAAAATATTCAAAATGAAATAAATAATGTGTATAATTTTGTAAAAAATTATAAATAGGAAATTACAAGCTCGGTCAGTTTTAATACTCGATTTCGATTCTAGGTACTATAACTTGGAAGGAGAGTCCGTGAAATCAAAATACATACCTCGGAAATCTCAATTTTTTCCATTGAGTATAAAAAAGGATTAAAATATGCACGACGTTATTTATTCATGTAATACTACGAATTCACAATGTCATCAGTAGACTCTAAAAAAAGTAAAACACCTGATTCCAGAATTACGTTACTCAAATATCAATATTGTGTACCTAGTTATGTTTCGTGACCTGGTTAAGTCCCATCGGGTCATGTTTGATGTAAAGTGCGAAAAGGAACCTCGGCCACAACCTTGTTAGTAAATTGTCTACTACAATAATTATTACGTCATTCCTTTTGAAACCTGACTCATCAAGCTGATTTAATCAAGCTATTTAATTTACGTAGACTTTATTAAGTTGTAAAATGAATCATAATACATTTTGAAGTATTATTAAAATAAAATTATATTCTATTTTCTGTTTAATATCTGAAGAAATGTTTTTGTAGGATAATAGCTAGTGAATCAAACCAAATATTTTTGAAATTTGATTGAAATTATTACCAACTTTAAGACATGGAGACTAGATGTTTCAATTCCTGACTACAGATCACCTAGGGTTCATATATATTAACCTTTTGGGTGTGCGACATCGTTTGTTATGATCCTTTTAATACATTACGTTGTAAGAAATGGAAAAAAGGCAGGTCTGTGATTAATCCTAATCAAAATATCACAATAATGAACCGTTTAAATGTATTACAAACGTTAACCCTATGCTTATATTTATTTAAATAATACAAAAATATGCCTAGATACACGAAAAAACATAAGCATTTTGAAAGTATTTTCAGTTAGAAAAAGAATATGGTAATTATTAATTCCATAGCCTTTTCGAATTTGGTTGAATACAATCCTGATGATTTCATTTATCAAATTTAAGGTTAGCTATATGTCAAAATAGCAAATAAAATAAACGGCATACTCAAAACCCGGATATACGTCACAAACGACGACGCACACCAAAAAGGCTATTGAATGTACTATACTGGTGATTTGTGATAAGTTAAATTATTTTTTCTACTCCTATACTTTAAGTTGATAATTAAATACCAATTTTCAGTTTCATAATGATACTCTTTATAACACTGGTTTTCATTATAAAACTGAAAAAATTGACCAATAGAAATCTAGATTTTCAAATACCCAAGTAGGCAGACCCAATATTTTCTGTAGAATGTTTGACAGTGTTTTATGACAGTTTAAATATTTTGCGTTAGTTTTTAAAAGAAATGTCGAGCACCAGACCGAAAATACTGTAATGTTTTTCTTATTTATTTAAACTGTTTTTACCGTGGGATAAAATTATACACTCACTATGGCTAATTACTATCTACTGATTTATTAAAGAAACACACACTAGAATAAACTTAATTTATATACACACTACTTAATGTCTATTAATTTATCTACACTCGGTATAATAATTGTCCTAATTTATCTTCAACACTATTTATATTCACTTTCTGTTCACTCACTGTATACTGAAACTGTTTACCGATTCACTGTATACTGAACAACTCCTCGATTCACTCGAAAACCCGCGTATATATAGTCCCCCGAATCTCTAGAGTATACAGATACAAAGAAAAGTTTTAAATAAAAGTTGTGGGAGTATAAATGAATATTAATAAAATATACTTTGTACACCAGTAGCGTTTTTGTATTAGGGGGTATAATGTGAAAAATGTGTTTTTTAAATAGAACGCCCTGTATATTATGACATATTCGGAGAGAGCTTTTCTTCTCATAACAAAATATATACTTTTATAGGTCTAGCTTGTATACTTTCCAAAATAATGGACATTGAACTCCTAAAGTATTTAAGTTAGTATTGAGCTAAAAACAATTGTTGGCTATGCATGGCTTACTGCACTTGATGTTCCGATACCAGTAACAGAGAAAATTGAAGCAAATTGAACTTCTGAACTATCGAAATAATAATAAAATTTAAAACTCTATAGAAAATTTGAGAAGAAGGTATGAACTTTGTATTTAAGCTAACGGCGGTCATTTTGAGCACTTACTTTAGTTTGCCTAAAATTTATGAAAATATCAAATCGGTTTCTATTTTGTAATAAACACTGCATTGCTTTTTATGTTGTTTGCTATTGTATTGTATTGCGTAATAAACACTGTATTGTTTTTTGTGTTCTTTGTTGATGAACATCCAGTCGCCTATTTTTTAAACATTTACTGTCCATCACTTTAGAAGTTACTTAATTTTGACAGATAATATCAACGAGCGCAGTAAGCCATGCATAGCCAACTACTTTTTTCAGCTAAATACTGACTTAAATACTTTGTGAGTTTACTGTCCATTATTTTGAAAAGTATAAGAGCTAGACCTATGAAAGTACATATTTTTGTTACGAGAAAAAAGGCCCTATCCAAATATTTTATTAAAATTCATTTATACTCCCACAACTTTTATTTGAAACTTTTTTTGTATCTGTATGCATAAGAGAAATAAAGGGGTGGTCAAATTATAACCAATAACCCTGTACATTCCGGGTTCGAGCCCCGGGTAGTACTTATTTCTATATTTTTTTAAGTCAAATTTCTTCGTAGAAAAAATATTGTATGCAACTCGCCTTTGGCTCGTTTCGTATCCCGGTTAATGCTTGCGTGTATTAATAACCATCATTACATGATCGTTGCATTATATACTAGTATTACATGTTTAAAAAAGTTTTATAGTTTACAATATTTTGATACATATTATATTTTCGTGTACTTTATTGTTCTCATAATGTAAAGGTACTATTTTAAGTAGATGTGTTAATCAAGTGTTTACCTGAGACTATCTACTCAATATACCAGCAAGATATAGAACTTCCTGTTATTGTTTTTTCTATGGATATATTTTCTTTTACTATAATAGTCCAAACCTCCTCATGTAGATGAAATAAAATTATTATGACTACCGAAGTAAAATCGCTTATTTAATAGTAACAAATTTTAAAAAAGGAAACAGCCATTAAGGAAAATAATATTTGTTTCTCCGCACTAATAGACCAGTGCCGAAGCCTTCAAAAACAGTAAATAGTGAAAAAAAATAATAGTTGGATAATAATAATAATAATAATAATCTTTATTGCCCAACAGATATAAATCCCTTTACAGAGCATACGAAAAAAATACAATTGACATTTGCAATTAAAAAAATAAATAAATAAACAGATACAAAACAATAAAATCGAATTACAATAATAAAATAAAATTACATCAATAAAGTAGAATAGATAAATTACATAATAAATTCAGAATGAGCCTTTTTCCTAATAAAACTCAGACGATCAACAAACAAGTCACACGAACTACATAAATGATTAAAATTACAACACATAACATTTACTGGCGAGTTAAATAAAATGTTAGTTCTAGATCCTTCACAATAAAAAAGTAAATGTTGTCTAGTATTGTAATTAGGCACATTAAAACTGAACTTACTTAGAATCTCTGGACACATAATTACACCGTGAAAAATCTTATACAAAAGAGACAAGGATGACAGAACTCTACGACAAACTAGACTTTCAAAATTAAATTTATCTAGGAGAGATTGATAATTAACTCCTCTTGATGGATAAGATCCGCACATTTTAAAAACTAAATATTTAAAAAATTTCCTCTGCACAGATTCTGCCCTGGTAATGTGATTATTATAGAACGGATACCAAATAATTGAACAGTATTCCAATTTGGAACGAATAAAAGAGTAGTAGAGTGTTTTTAACACAGAAATATTTTGAAAACCTCGACAGTTCCTCACAATGAAGCCATAAAACCTAGATGCCTCTGCTACTTTAGTCTCAATATGTTCAATAAAATTCAAACGTGAATCGAAAATAACCCCCAGATCCTTAATAGATGAATGCTGAGATAGAACATTTCCATCTATATTGTAGTCAAAATTTACCATCGTTTTTTTCTTAGAGTATGATACCTTTTTACATTTTGAAACATTCAATGCTAGTCTGTTCACGGAACACCAGTCAGATATTTTTTCCAGATCGGACTGCAATACTACACAATCAGCCACATTAGATATGGGAAGAAATATCTTCATGTCATCTGCATAAATCAGCCTACCTGAATCTAAAGAGCGATCAATGTCATTTATAAATAAAAGAAATAACAAAGGTCCGAGGTTTGATCCCTGTGGAACACCTGATTTAGCTGTATATTTTTGTGAAGAGTGACCATTATAAAAAACAAATTGCTTCCTACTCTCTAAGTAAGACTGAAAAAACATTAACAAATTTGGTGAAAATCCGAACTGATTCAATTTATCAATCAAGATACCATGATCCATTCTGTCAAATGCCTTAGAGAAATCTGTATATATTACGTCCATCTGTCCACCTGCATCTATCACTTCAGATAATAACTGTGTTATCAATAGTAAATTGGTTTCAGTCGATCTTTTATTCATTAAACCATGTTGCGCGGGAGATATAAGATTGCAAACAGAAGGATAGATACGATTATAGATGACCATCTCAAAAACTTTGGAGAAATTTGACAAAATTGAAATAGGGCGATAGTTGTTAATTTTATACCGATCATCAGATTTGAATACAGGAATAATTTTAGCTTCCTTCCATGTATCGGGGAAGGTTACAGATTGTAAAGCAAGATTGAATATAATCTTTAGAGGATAAGCTAATACAGAGATACAGTCTCGTACAAAAAAAGATGGAATGTAATCACAACCTGATGTCATCTTGTTTTTTAATCTTTTTCCAGCCTCAATGATTTCCTCTTCAGTGATATTTTTCACGTTTACAATGTCACCATAAAAATGTGCTTCATACAATTTTGCCCTAGAAGAATCTGAACCTGTTGATGATACAAAAACACTTTCAAAAAACTCAGCAAACTTATTAACTATACTAATAGGGTTTGAATATGTTTCATTATTAAATGACATAGATCCAGGTAAACGTGAACTTTTATTCTTTGCATTTATGTATGACCAAAACTGATTAGAATCGGTATCAATATTAGTTTCAATTTTGTTTAGGTACAATTGATAAGCAAGTTTGATCTGTAATTTGGTTTGTTTCCTTAATTGCTTAAATTGATCATGAAAGTATGTATTGTTTGTTTGCCTGTAATTATGAAGATACTTCTCTTTAAGTTTAATATTATAAATGATATCAGAGTTGTACCATGGTGGGAAATTACGTTTAAAATTTTTATATACAGGCACAAAGTTATCAAGGGTTGTATACAGCTTGTCATAAAACTCACCAACCACCCGATTAACATCATTCAAATCTAATAGATAATCCCAGTTAACATTCGAAAGAAATTCATATAACTGCAAATAATAAAACCCATTAGCAAATAAATAAAACCCATTAGCAAAGGAGGGGAATATTATTTGAGTTTTTCACATAAATTTTGAGGTTATGTGTAAAAATTGTGAATACAAAAGTTGTAGAGTTTTTTATTACTCACAACTTTGCCATTCAACTTTTTTCCGTAGAACTTGTAGTTTTGCCAGAAATCGAGATAAACCATTTTTTACCCTTAAAAACTCACCCCTTCCCACTTCCCGAACTCGGATCGCCCGTAATTTATTTTTTTCTTCGATTATATCATATTCCCCTCCTTCTCTAATGTGTTTCATCCTACTATTATTTTTTTTTGTTTCAAAAATTATCGACCCTGGTCTATAAAAACTAGTCTAAATAAACACTCAAGTTAGATAAATACAAATATTTAGTGTAAATACTTACACGAGGCCTATGTTAACTAAATTATCAAATAAAAGTAAAATCTTTATCTACTTTCCATTTTTTTTTAAATGGACGAACTTGTTCCTTGTTTTTGACACTTGCTTGTAATATTTGATTTGCTAGGGCAGGTAGCTACTACTACCCTATTACCCCAAATAATATGGGATCTTCAAATATTTGTTAGGGAATTCGATATGTGTGGCAGTAACTTTGTTTTATTAAAAACTTAAAGATAAAAGGAACTGAAAAATGTAGTTTCTGATAGTCCCAGAATACAGACCTTTATATTTTACTACCAGTGAATTTTTATGAAAGTCATAGAATTCTGTTAATAGCCTCTAACATAATTTCCTGGCTAGAATCCTATACAACTGTATTTCAAGCAGAAGTTTACGCCATGTAAACATTTTCAACGAATGGTTTGGCCAGCTTGCAGCTCTGATCTCAATCCTATTGAGCATCTCTGGAACGTTCGCTGCCGGGCCCGCTTTGTCTGACAGTCTCCCAAGATTTCCGAGTTGCACTATGAGAAATTTCTCATCTCTTCTTTACTTTGTCATAAGTTTGAAGTCCTCATCATCAAAATTGTCTTCAGAGTCAAATTGATTTTTTACAGCATCAAAGGAAGCATTTCTTAATGCTCAAAACCATTGTGATATCTCGTTAGGAGATATGACTACGTTGCGAGGATTAGCACGCAGCGCTCCGATTAAATCTGACGACAACCACCCTTCATCATTAAAATGATCAATACAGCAAAAAGAACCTTTTGGGACGAATATTTCTTTTTTTAAATATATATTTCTATCCTGGCTTCAAAAGAAATTGTCTGGAGATTTCTATTATCATCGCAAACAAAACAGATATTGCGTCTTTGCGGTACACAAGAAGTTTCATCATTTCCTACATTATCCCTTTCAATGTCGGCCATAACCTGTCTATAACAACTAATATGAATAACTCCACCATTTTCCATATTTCTTTGATGCAAATTATTATTCCCTCTACGATGGCGGGCGGCGTTCTGAAATCCCTTTGGAAGATCGTTTAATTCCTCACAACGCCGAAATCCTCTAGGACGAACTCTATGTTCACAAACGTAACACTGCATTTTCTTAGTTTTTAAATACTTGACTTTAAAAAATCTCTAAATTGAATACGCACACTTCCAGCACAAAGAGCGATTATTTATTAAAACTGGTCATTTTTGTAGTTAAAACTTGTTATAGTCTGTACAGAAAGTACGAGGAGTAATAAATCATTCATTTAAGTAGATTTCATAGACGTACCAAAATATATTTTAAGAGGGTATACCGTAAGGTACATTTTGTATTAAACTAATGAGTTGCAGCTATGCTAAAGAACATACGATTTAGGTCAGAGGTAACGGGATGTACTAATTTTAATAAAGAAAAGTGATAGAGGTACATAAATTTTAGTAAGTTTGATAAAGAAAGGCAACACAGTTTATTCATAATAGAAAACAAACCAATCTGTAACAATAATTATTTTATATATTTTTGTATATATGTGTGTATAAATGCTGGATATACAGTTTCCAAATCTTGGCAAGATGAAAACATTAAAAGCGGAAGGCAGGCATTCGTGGAAGGTTTGTCGTTAGGTTTGCAGCCACCATCTGGAAAAGGAAAAAGACTTATCATTGTCCATGTTGGAAGTTCTGAAGGTTTTGTTCGAGGTTTTGTTGATGGTGGATTATTAACTTTTATTTCAAAACGCACGGGGGACTATCACGAAGATATGAATGGGGATGTCTTCGAGGAATGGTTTGTTCAAATGTTGGATCTGATTCCAAAAGGGGCTGTTATTGTTATGGACAACGCAAGTTACCATTCACGGTTACGAGAAGCATTGCCCACAAGTCGTTGGCGTAAAGCAGAGCTTTTGGAGTGGCTTATTTCGAAAAATATTAAGTTTCCAAAAGATCCACTAAGGAAAGAACTTTACAGAATTGCAAAAATGAACAAGAATAAATACAAAACCTACATTGTAGAAGAAATGGCTTCTTCTCGTGGTATATCAGTTCTTCGACTTCCCCCTTATCATTGTGAACTTAATCCCATAGAATTAATATAGGCTCAGGTAAAGGGGGAAGCTGGAAAAAAATACTACTTTTAAAATAAACGATGTTGTGAAATTGTTTGCGAGTGCTGTAAGTCATGTTAGTAAGGAAAATTGGACAAACTGTATCGAGCATGTTAGAGTCGGATATAGAATAAAATGTAAGTAATAAATGTATTCCAATAATTATTTCTTTTCATTTTTTATTATATTATAATTTAAAACATATATTTTTCCCAAAATACACACCACTGCATTGCGTTATTGCTTATCTGCTAATCCTTTAACAATGAAGAAACCCTAAATTTTGCTACAACTGAAACAAATACGGGGTCGATCTACCTGGTTTTTAGATTTACGGAAGAAATGTAATTTAAAGTAAGAGATTTATCAAAAATTTCATGGTGCTCCCTGTAAAGGTTTTGCATACTTAATTAGGGATTATTACTCCTCGTACTTTCTGTACAGACTTATAGTCTACAATTAGATGGATACGCCCTTTTCTTTCATATTCCTATTACCTGTCGGGGATCTGTCAGGTAAAAATATTTGCAATCTATAATCTATCATATCTTTAATACAACTGAAAAATATAATCCTATTATTTTGTTTCGACGAAACGCGTATTGATCGTATGTACAACTATATTCACAAGTCCGACTCTGCTTCACCGTAGCAGGTGGTGTCCTATTGAATGGTTAAATTATGTAATGGAATCGAACATTTCCGACAAATAAACTGATTTTGTGGGTTTATTAATTAAATTACAACATTGGCGCAATGTTATCAAATGTTCTATTTTTAAAGACGAATAAGTTGGTATCAAAATATCCGCATTTGGGTGGTCTTTTATTTTCCATAAGCTGGAAGCATAGTCTTTTGTATAGTTATCTAAATGTTGTACATTTGGGAACTGCTAGGAACCAAATAATTATAAACAGTTATTTCAAATGAATATTTCAGTTATTCTTGGTGAGTGTCATCATGCCTTTTAAAACCTCTAATGGGCCTCACGTAGTCACTAAAACTTTGACCAAGTGTCAAAGCTAAGGCGTGGTAAAAAAAATATTCTTTACTTATTGTTTTCTGTATTGTTTTTTTATTTCATCATACTTCTCTACGTTAAGTTCATGGTCAGGCGCATGTCAGTCGTATTACCATAAACCATTGATTAAAAAATGCTATTTTTTAATCAATGCATAAACTTAATATACTATCTGCTATTTTATTCAAAGCGTTTAAAGTATATCATGAGATGTAGGGGAAATCGGAGTTCACGAACACCATAATCTGAAATCAGTTGAGTTTAGTTATTACGATTGACTTAAATATGCCAAAATTAGCATTTCTTATTGGTTACTTTAGAGCCAAATTCGTACAAAGTTTACAAGGTAACTAATCTGATATTCTGAACTTGTATAAGTTTATATTTGTATTTCTTTTCCTTTCATGAGGTTATCTGAAACGTTCCACAATATTTATTTATACTGTGTGGTAGTGTGGCAATTCGTCGTTAACAGACTGAATCACGTCTACCGATAAGAGATTATTATCTTAGATCTTAATTGTCAATGGGGTTGCCTGCTAAAAATATCCTATTTGTTCTGGAATTTTCAATTATCTCCAATCTTTCAAGTTTTCCTTTTATTTTATTTACATTTTGCATCATAATGTACACATACGAACTAAAACTAGTTTTCTATTGATTAAAAAAAACGGGTATGATTAAAAAAATTTATATTTAACCATATTTACATTTTCTTTGTCCGTTTACAAACAATCTTTGAGATCGCAGTAAGCACTAATAATAGTCCAGGAGACAGAATTTCCTCACAAATGACATAAATAGAGTTTGTTCAACCATCATTTGCCATTACGTAATAATCGGTGACGTATTCTAGAAAATTCAATTCTGAATCGAATGGCTTAGACTATAACCTTGCACACCTTAAGGTTCCCGACATATTAGCCAATATGTGAAGAAATGTCTCCAGGTTCTCATACAACTGGCCATAAAATGAGACGGGTTTTGAAAAACTTGAATTTTATTTCATTTTATAGGGTTTCAGAGCAAGCAAAACTTTTTATCAAGAATAACATTTTTCACTAAATTAATATTTAAAAATTTTTCACCTATAGGATACTCTATCCGTGGACACGCTGTATAATAACCTTTTTAGTGTGCGTCATCGATTGTTAGTGTCCTAACACATTACGTTGACTGAAATGGAAAAAAGGCAGGTCTGTGATTATACGTCACAAACGATGACGCACACCAAGAAGACTATTGAATGTATAGTTGAAATAATACCCGTCTTGGTGTGCGTCATCGAGTGTGACGTATATCCGGGTTTTCGGCATCATCTGGATCGTATTCAGCTAAATTCGAAAAGACTATGAAATTAATAATTACCAGCTTCTTATTCTAACTGAAAATACTTAAGAACTTTCAAAATACTGATGTTTTTCCGTATATCCATGCATATTTTTGTATTATTTAAATAAATAAAACAATAAGAATAATATTCACTTTTCATAAATAATAATTGACCGTAAACAACAAAGTACAGACCTGTCGAGAACTGTCAGTGTGACAGTAGAAAAAGACGTGAGACACATTGCCGCTACAAAAGTAACGCCTTCATAGTATTTTAAAACCTCGATTGATAGGTTAAGCTTGCGCGTAATCTAAAAAGCAACCAATCAAATTTTTGTAAGTAAAAGATTAGGGTTAACGTTTGTAATACATTTAAACGGTTCATTATTGTGATATTTTGATTAGGATTAATCACAGACCTGCTTTTTTTCCATTTCTTCCTACGTAATGTGTTAGAAGGACATTAACAATCGATGACGCACACCAAGAAGGGTATTATTTCAACCATACTATATTAGAATTTACTTTGTTCTCCACTAGCATTGCTAATATTCCTTTTGTACTGAATATAATTTACTCTATTTATATTTCATTTACGCCCAATGTAAACAAAAACAATACACCTTTTTTCGGAAATGAACATCCGATGTCATTTTCTGTTATAAAAATATACACTTCACAAATTAAATGGAATGGGTATAAAAATTTGAATGTTTAAACAACTTAATTGGAGTCATGAGTTTAAATTACGAGATTAGAATGAAATTAGAAATTAGAAAGTCTTGTATTGTAACATATATATATTATGCTCTATTGACGATGCTGGAACAAAATATTATTTTTTACGTATCTTTATTTCTACTAGATATACAGTTTAACTTACTGTTATTTTTTGAATGTTTTAAATATATATACACCAAAAGTCAACTAAACGGAAGTGCCATCATCATTGCCCATGCATGATGACTAATTTTCATCTTATGATATCGTTTTCAAAGATGTAAAAAGCACTTGGAAATTCGGGCAGTTGTACCAGATGTGTGCACTTAATTTTTTCGTATTCCCATGTCGCTTATTCATTAGATAATATTAGATGTAATAAAAATGCATTAATTGATATAATTAATATACACTGTGTTATTTATAAGATGCGACATAGGGATTCCTGTACAAAACTGTGATACGCGAAATAACTTTTTTACCAAATAGCGTTCATAAAAAATAATAACAGATTTGAAAAGGTCGTTGCAAAATAAGTTCAAATGCAATTTTAATTACCTCAAATTCGCTCTGGTTTAATAAAAAAATGTATGATTATGTTTAAAAAATTTTCATAACATTTTCCAATACTGAAAACACCACAGCTTACTTTGATGAATTATCTTTTTCATATTTACAGTAATTACTAAAACTCAGATTTACAACATTTCATAACTGAAAAACGGTACGAGGTAGGGGTAACATATTATATATTTTTAAAATCAGAAAAAAAAGTCCATTCCAAAAATGTGAAAATATACAGGGTGTACCATTTAAAAAATAACAATTACTTTTTGTTTCCCCTTAAATACGCACGCTACTGAACTTTTGATAGAATATTAAGAAAATTCAGCTGTAACCAAACAACTTTTATCTAAGACTTTTTTTCTAAAAGTAATAATAACGATGATAGGGGGTGGGTAATTTATAATGAATAACCCTGTACATATTCTCCGGTCCTGTCCTGTGCGAAATAAAAACTTCATTCCGCTTTAGTCCAGCCTGGAGTATATTTAAAACAGGTCAATCTCTTGTGGTAAGGAAAACTGGTGAGAAACAGAGTTCCGATACCTACACCGTTTTGATTGAAAGGTAAAGACATTTTCATAATTCACCGCATGTTCGAAAATTTGGTACCTTTCGAATTGCAAACTAAAATGATTGGTTCTATCCTGCAGATATACTAACCTCAAATAACTTTTAAATGTAATTCAATATTCTCCGTGGCATATAGCCAAGGAAGTAGTTGTTGCTACTTAGTGAACGGTCTTTGTTCTATGATTTTCAAAGACTGTGTAAAGCGTTATAATAATATACAGCAAAAGTTATAGATTATATTTTATTGAATACTCTTTATTACTACCAAAGAACGATCTGTCGTTTAATTATTTTAAAAATAATATGAGAAACCAGCACCTGTATCTGCATTTATTTTTGTCAGACTGATTGAAATTGTTTAACCAGCATCCCAAATAAATTAAACAAATTAAAAACCACATTTGCCTAAATTAATTATTAATAAATCTGTGGTCGTAACATTGAAATACAAATTGGATATTTTATTGTCTATTGTTTGTACTAAAAAAATGCAACTAACCGTAAAATGTATACCTAACAGCTGTTTGGTTCACAGACGTTTTATATGAAATTCACAGTGATCATAGTATAACAGCGGCTCTCTACCTTTTTGACTATTTAACAGAACAAATTAGAGTATATCATAAAAGTTAACTGATAAAATTGATGCAGGGGATAATAAAGGTTAGGATTGAGGAGGAAGTTGGTAGGAAAGGGGGTTTTAAGGGATTTGGTTTGTAGAAGGGAAATCATGCATCTCAGCGCTGGGCAGGGTGGTGGACTTGGGCTAGTTAATCTAGTAGAGGACTACCTGACGGGGCGTGCGATAGTTAACACTAGAGGGAGAAGGTATGGGATGGAGAATGGAGTTCCCCAGGAATCGGTTCTGGGACCGACGCTTTGGAAGTGTGTTTTATGAAGTTTGTGGGATAGCATGTGAAAAGAGATGTGAGATTACAGTGCATGCGGACGATGTCTGTTTGGTATGTACGGCAGAGGGAGAGGTGAAAATAGAAAGAAAGGCGAAGATGATGTGTAGGAAGATTGTGGAGAAAATAGAGCGGTGAGGACTGGAAGTGGTTGAGGATAAGACGGTGGGGCTACTGGTAAAGGGGTGGAGCAAGGCAAGGGAAGTGGGGGTGGTGGTGAAGGGAAGGAAAATTTGTATGGAGGAATTGGTTAAATATCTAGGGGTGTGGTTGGATAGCCAATTATCCTTCAAAACCCATATGTTGAAGGCTGTACAGAAGGCAAAAGTAAGGGCAGCATTGCTGGGAAGATTATTGGGTGAAAGGACCGGGAAAGTGGAAAAGCAGGGTAATTGGTAGGACGGTAAAGCAGAGTATGCTGTATGACGCGGAAGTGTGCGGTGAAAAAGCAGGGGTGAATGCGAGGATTAAACCACTCCTGTGGGTGCAGAGAGGGATACTTCTGAGGGTAGGCGCAGGTGCAGGCGTACAGGACAGTGGGTGTACTGGCAGCAGCGGTGCTGTCAAGGTCCTATCCATTGGACTGGATGGCTAGAGCCAGACAGAAACGCTAGAGGGGTGCGACCAGAGATGAAGTACAGGAATAAATGGATGAGGAAATGGAGAGAAGGTGGGAGGAGTATAAGGGCGTGCTAAAAGGAGCGATTGGGGAGGGGAGATTCGGGGAGGTGAACTACTTCTTGACGCAGGTGCTCACAGGGCATGGGTCGAGAGTGGGTTACCTCCACAAGAATGGGAAAAGAGAAACTGGATTGTGCGAGAGATGTGAAGTGGAGGATGATGTGTTTAGATGTTAGAAGAACGTGGAAGTTTTAAAAAAGTGTAGAGTACGTGAGGGACCGCTGCCCGACTTGAAGTATATGCTAGGGTAGTGATTCCCAGGCGGGAGTAACGGCGAGTGGTTGAAAGAACAACACAATAAACACTGGAAGAATACGACCAGGCAAATACATGGGAAGAAATACATAAAAGAACCATCAGAAAAAAAGGCGAAAGAACTGCTCTCAATGAGCAGGAACAGACTACGCACCATAACGGGGCTACTCACGGGACATTTTCCCACAAAGGAGCACCTAAACAAAATAGGGCTGTACAACAGAGACCTTGCATGCAGAAGATGCAAAAAGGATACCGAAACAGTATGCAACTGTGAGTCGCTGGACCACAGAAGGCAGAAACTGTATGGTAGACCCCAAATGACTCCAGAAGACTTCCACAACCAACCAGCAAAGAACCTGTATGAGCTAATACAGGGAACGGAATGGCTGAATAAGCTGTAGTCAGAACACTAGGAGTATCCACAATAAGCCCAGGAGGCTGAGGTGGTACCGGCGAAAAAAAAAACGGCGAGTTTGAGGAGGGTTTGGTTGGTTGGCATTCCCGTGGGGATAATTCCAACACTGTGTGGGTACTGTTTAAGGATCCATTCGAACATGCGTTACCCATACCTATTATATATATTATATTGGCCCGAAAAAAAAACTGATAAATTTTAATTCTATTTTTATTTTTCTGGATAAACACATCATGACAATAAATACATTATGAATGGTAAACTTGGGTGGTTGTTTTTTATGCCTGTTAAATGTGGAAAATTTCCCCGAGAATTTGTTCTTTTTTACTGGCTAATACAATATTTTTTTCTATATTTTAAATATCGAGAGCTTTATTCCCATTCATTACGAAGTGCCTACTTCGAAGAGTGTTAATTGGTTCCATTGTTTTATTCGTATTTCCTTTTTTCAGATTCAAAAATGGCTACATCTACACATATATCGGAGAAGTATGTGTATCAGTCAACCCATACAAAACGAAAAATATATATGGACCAGAACAAATTAATCAATATAAAGGTAAGTTTCACATCGATAAAGATTCTAATGAAATTACACTCCATACTAAGATTAGGTTAGTGATGAGTATTGGTACTCCATCTATTCATATATTTCACCAAACAAATTCACAAAGCTCATCACTTTATTTGATTAATCCTGCCAAACATCAGATACCTGATTCGGACCGTAGTGAAGCAGACACAAAGTATTAGCTCTGCTGTTTCATCTTTTTCCTTCTTTTTTCAATTATTCAAGAACACCTCTTACATTCATACGTATATGGCTTGTGCTGAACAGCACAGGCACTTGAACTGAATCTGTGTACCATTTCCCATGTTATCTACTTTAATGGGCTCATTTACATAATTTTTTATTTTACCAATAGGAAGATCACATCATTTTGAGACTCTGTACAAAAAATTAGACGTCAGCGAGACTCCTAAGTCGCCTAAAAAAAATTATGAACATTAAGCAGCGGTCCTCTCCGAATTTCAGGCCTGACGTCATCGCATATGAAATCTCTCGTTCAGAGAGCGGATACCGCGCCGATCAGTTTTCGGTTAGATGACTACTCAGCTAGCAACAGTACTTTGCTTGCTTATATGCTTATTATTTTTTATTATACGTTTTAGCAAACTCTTAAACAGTGTTATGTTTGTGAAATAAGAACGTTTAGAATTAATTTAAACTATTCTACACAATGGACCAGAACCATAGTAAAAAAAGCTATAAATATTGTGCGGTTCCAGAATGTAAAAGTACTAGGATCACAACATCTAACAAAACGTTTATTTCTATTAATAAGGATGCAAAAAAACGGAATGGCAGAAAAGCATAAAAAGACTCAAAGCATTCACTGATAAGTCAACATACTTTCTTTGTGTATTTTTAGGATTTCATTTTTCTTCAATCAGAATCGTTATAAATTACCTTATAAAATACGTTGTGAATCTATATTGAGAGGGTTATTGAAAACCACACGCTTGTATTAATCTAAATTTATAAAAAAAGGAGATAATTTTGTTCTTATAGCTATGTTCAAAATTATTTAATAAAAAAAATGGGTCATTTCTTCACAAATTAAATTTTATTAAATACTGCTTTTTTCCAAAAAACGGGTAATCTTTTTCAGTAGATCATCAACAAAACGTATATTATATGTTTTAAAAGAAATTATTTTATTTGATTCAAAGTCCGGATCAGCTCTAACAAATATCGCTTTTTTTACCAGTGAGGTGCATGTGCATTTAAATCTGATGTAAACATTTGGAACCAATATTACCTGCTTCATCAAATTAAGTTTTCCTTGTTTAATTGGGCAGTCTGCAGTTGAAAAAATTGCAATTTTTTACTTAGTAACCTATAGCGTTATCTCCGTAACTTTGTCCACCAGACCAGGAATAAAATAAAACATCTGGAATCACCCTGTATAGCATTTGAGAGAGCATGTATTTATGAAAATATTAACATTTTTAATCATTCTTGCCGGAAAACAGCCAAAAACGATGTGTCACATAGTATAAAATTATAATTTATTAAACTCGTGTTTTTTATTAAAAAACTTCATAATCATTAGCAAGTCCACTTTTGGAAGATTTAATGAGTCTGTTTTGTTTTTAAATCAGGTCCACACATTTTATTTTATCAACACAAAAATTTTGTAAGTAATTTAAAATAAATAAATTCTAAGCGAGGCACGTTACAGTCAGAAGCTTAATGTTAGTACACATTAACTTTCATATGCGGTGACGTCACAGTCATAGTCTTCGCCCCGCTACGGTAGGC
This sequence comes from Galerucella calmariensis, assembly GCA_910591675.1. Lineage (NCBI taxonomy): Eukaryota > Metazoa > Arthropoda > Insecta > Coleoptera > Chrysomelidae > Galerucella > Galerucella calmariensis. The sequence continues at coordinate 116,856 of CAJUYG010000013.1, read as the reverse complement.
TTGTTTAATTGGTTGTATTAGGAGAACGACATATTCTATTGACATGAAATTTTCAGAATCATATTTTTATCCTTAGTACCTTGTTTTACGACAGTTGAAAATGATTTAAAAATTTTAGTAAACGAGCCCGTGTCTTCCATATAGGCAACCAGTTTAACTGGATGGATTTTCAGTTGTAGGGATGGTTGTATTATTTCCTCTCCATTTTTCCTTTGTCTGAGTCCTTGTAAGTTCTCACAGAAGCAGAGTATGTGAGTGGGTGTTCGTAGAGTTCACATTTTCTGCTAATAGGTTCTCTAAGTTTGCTCATTTTGTGCAGATGCTTTCTCATGGTGCACCACGTCGGTAACTGTCCTCAAATGTCTCTTAATCAGTTTCAACAGCCTGGATGAGAGTTCGTTGTCTACCTTATTCAGTAAACGTTAGATTACTGAAAAAGATAACACATCTTAAAAATATCTAGCGTAATTAATCCAGTCATTATTGACTTTCGAAATCGAAAATTTAACTATAATTCCAAAAGTTTTCAAACTTCGGTCAAGTGTATGGTACATGAGACGACAATAAATCTCATTTTGCAACCTTGTCCGAAGTCCGAAACATTGTTAAAATTGCAATTAAATTAATTTTTGCTGTATGGTCGTGAAAAAAATTCCAAAAGTTCTGCAAACTTGGGGAAGCTTTCGATATAATATTTCATATCACGTATTAAATTTGCAACCAATCTAAGTGTACGGAACATTTTTTGTTATTAAAAATTAATGTTTTTTTTTATCAAACTGAAGGAAACCGTTCCAAAAGTTCTGCAAATTTGACAGATCTATCGGAAAAATATACCGAACGACTGTACAAATTTGCAACTTTTTACGTTGACCGGAACATGTTTATTTATAATTTTTTTTAATTCGTGGTCATTTTTTCGAGCAAGGCGGTCTCGGAATAATTACAAAAGTTTTGAAACTTGGTTGCAAACATCTATTCTGATGCATTTACAAATTTGCAACCTCATACGCGATCCGGAACTTTATGCAATTTGCAAAAATGTAATTTTATTATTTTTTCACCTTCAAGAAATTTGCAAAAGTTCCGGATCGCGTATGAGGTTGCAAATTTGTAAATGCATCAGAATAGATGTTTTCAAAGTTTGCAACCAAGTTTCAAAACTTTTGTAATTATTCCGAGACCGCCTTGCTCGAAAAAATGACCACGAATTAAAAAAAATTATAAATAAACATGTTCCGGTCAACGTAAAAAGTTGCAAATTTGTACAGTCGTTCGGTATATTTTTCCGATAGATCTGTCAAATTTGCAGAACTTTTGGAACGTTTTCCTTCAGTTTGATAAAAAAAAACATTAATTTTTAATAACAAAAAATGTTCCGTACACTTAAATTGGTTGCAAATTTGACACGTGATGTAAAATAATATATTTAACACCACTCCAACTTTGCAGAACTTTTGGAATTTTTGGTCTCAAGAACTGAGCAAATTATCATTTATTGCATTTTTAACAATGTTCCGGACTTCGGAACAGGTTGCAAAATTTCATAGTTTGTTTTTATCCCATTCCCGACCTTACGTCAAAATTTGAAAACTTTTGGAATTATAATCAATTGATTGTCTTGACTGACTGAACTAAATACTGCAATTGGATAGTCTTGTTTTTCATTGATATATTCAATGTTTTAAGATCTAGTCAAAATGTATGAAACTTATCTATACAATGTATCACTGATTATGACATCTTTAATACATATTGTGTCATTTAGCAAATAAAAATGATAATACTTTATAGATGTTTGGTTCAAATAGATAATCCCATTATTAATACTATTTTAAGAATCACTCTAAATTACATTTACCGATAAGATTAGATAAAATAAAAAAGAAGTAATGCAATCTTAATCTTATTCAAGTATGTATTTGTAACCGATGATATCTTTGCAGAAAATCCAGGTATATATCTGTTTTCTGGATACAACTTACTTTTCGAAAAATAAATCACCTTTATAATATTTACAGCTCAGATCAGTTTTTTACCATAGAACGGTAGGTATACAGGGTGATTCATTAGTGCGATAATGTCCAATATCTTGTAAATAGTTGAGGATATTCGAATGAAATTTTGACTGATTGTAGCCAGCTTAGAGGCTCATATTTTGAAATTAGTCGCAATTGTACAGCGTGTTCCATGACGCCGTGCCAGATCAAAGTTATATTTTTTTAAATGGGACACCCTGTATTTTACTTCAAATTTGAATTCTGCTTGACTTCGCTATTACAATGATATAATATTGTAATGGGTTATACAGCGTATTTAAAAAGTTCTGACCACTTGTTCCTGTAAATCGTAATGACTTCAACGCCCTGTATACGGTTTCTTAGATATCGAATCAGTTCGATTGAATTGTAGTATTAGACGACTATCACAGACGTATAGCTATGATATATTAATTTCAAATTGTGCAGATTAAAGTATACAGGGCATTGAAGTCATTACGATTTACAGGAACAAGTGGTCAGAACTTTTTAAATACGCTGTATAACCCATTACAATATTATATCATTGTAATAGCGAAGTCAAGCAGAATTCAAATTTGAAGTAAAATACAGGGTGTCCCATTTAAAAAAATATAACTTTGATCTGGCACGGCGTCATGGAACACGCTGTACAATTGCGACTAATTT
>CAJUYG010000013.1:88824-113769 GCA_910591675.1 Galerucella calmariensis | reverse complement strand
GATCTGGCACGGCGTCATGGAACACGCTGTACAATTGCGACTAATTTTAAAATATGAGCCTCTAGGCTGGCTACAATCAGTCAAAATTTCATTCAAATATCTTCAACTATTTACAAGATATTCGACTTTATCGCACTAATGAATCACCCTGTATTTTCGTGACTAATAAACGCTTAGCGGTATTTTCGGTATAATATGCTTCAAAAATTACGATCAACATTCCGCATCTATTTCATTTTTTTTGTGGTATGATTATTTTTTCTGTTTGCCAAAAATTATTAATTAATACTAATCCTTTGTTCAACGAAGCAATAAAACTACATCAGAGATAAAACAAATTCTGTTTTAATGCTGATATCAATCTAGCATACCGTCAATTTGCAAGAATTTGTTAAGTTGGTCTATAATAAAGTTAAGAGAGGTATAAAATAACGTAATGTTGCTATGGAAAATAATATATTTTGTCCACGACCACCTAATTATCTCCTAACTAAATGTATATGGTACCCATATATCAACTGTCGTGAATTATGGTTCATAATACACTGTAGTGTATTATGGTTCATAATTCACGACTAGAGATGGGGGTACAATATGAAATAAACTATTAAATCTGTGTATTTTGTTCAGGAAATTTGTTTCTGACATATCTCGTATCTATAAAATATTGTAATTTTTAGTATTGATACTTTTCATAACGATATTTTCTAATATTAAGTATTTTAAAACAATATATTTATAACGGTACGTTGTATTGATACTTTCTACAGTATCGCCCATCTCTATATATGTCAAATTATTTGAAGTAGATACCACAACATTTTGAGGTTAGTAATATGCCAAATCGCTACTGACTTTTATTTATTAATAAATAAATTAAGTGTCGTGGACAAAGTATAGTATTCTACTCGCAATTTATGGCCATAATTCACTTGGGTGACTTGCGCCCCTCGCCTGCGGCTCGTGACGCAAACGTCACCCATCGTGAATTATGGCTATCATAAATTGCTCGTTTAATAATATACTATTATAGATATGAAATTTTAGAATATAAGTTTCTTTTCATCATCATATTCAATGAAATAAATAATATCCTAGAATTTTCACTAATATTCGAATGCTTTGGCCGCAACAGATTTTCATTCTTGAATTTCTCTTACAGGGTATTGAACTTGCTACGATTTTTATAGCTACAGCTACAAATATGTCATTAATGTGTCTCTTAAAAAGTTAGATTTGCCTATCTAGAAGGACTTTTAAAGAAAATTGCTGGAATGCATAATATCCGCGAAGTTTATATTGAATTTATTAGATTATTCCAAAAGAAAGAGAACAATTAGTTGGACGGCTCAGTGAATGAGAGACCTACAGTAACAGTTACAGTAACAACTGCACACTGCACCATGCAAGTCCTCTACTGTTGGTAACTTCCATAGGCGGTCCGTCGGGGTGGGCAGCGCCCCTGTTAATTTTTTTGGCACATTTTGGTTTACATTTTATATACAAATTTCACAATAGGAAATATTGAATAAATAATATTCTCTCGTTATTTCAGATCCGTTTATCCTTTTTATTGTATAGAATTATATCTGTACCCTGTACTTGTTGCTGTAACCTAGTTTCGGAAGCAATAAATAAGTAATCTAATGATGATATTATTTTTTCAGATAGAGAACTGTTTGAGAACCCTCCTCACATTTTTGCCATCGCCGATGCTTCCCACAAAATAATGAAACAACAAGGAAAAGACACTTGCATCGTTATAAGTGGAGAGTCCGGATCTGGAAAGACTGAGGCTTCGAAAATTATAATGAAATACATAGCGGCCGTTACAAATCAAGGTAAAAATGATAGAAAGAACATCATCAATAATACGATTAATTTAGTAAAATTCTAGTTTTCATTTTTACATATGTTTATTTAAAAATTCTTAGCCTACTATAGAACGAAACAAAATTTCAATGTCAAAATAAATTATTACTCAACATATTCTCCTCTTAATTGGATACATCTATTACAGCGAACCTGCAACGTCTATAGACCTTTCATAAAAAATGTTTCTTCTTGCTCTGCAAACCAGACCTCCACAGCTTTTATTACTTCCTCGTTGGAAGAAAATGTACGACCTTTTAAACTTTTTTTTTTTTCATTTGAGCAAAGAGATGATAATCGGACGGAGCCAAATCTGGTGAATAAGGGGGGTGTTCTAGTAATTCAAACCCTAAATCACGAATTTTTTGCATTGCAACATGAGATTTGTGTGCAGGGGCGTTGTCCTGCAAAAACAAAACACCTTTGGATAGCTTTCCGCGTCTTTTCTCTTTAATTTTTTTCCCGTAGAGTGGTCAGTAATGTCGAATAGTAATCTCCGGTTATTGTTCTACCCTTATCCAAAAAAATCAATAATGATTACTCCATGGCAATCCCAAAAAACTGAAGCAAGAACTTTTCCAGCAGATTTTTGGACACGAAACTTCTTAGGTCTTGGAGAGGACGAAGGACATTGATCAACAAGAGTATTAAGCATATCTTCGTAAATCTGCTTACCTCTGAACCCCTTTAAATACAGGTACTTGATGATGGCTCGATACTCCAATTTTTCGATTTTCACAATTTCGGTGGACATCTTTTTTCTTTTAATTTATTGCGTAACTCTGCTTTACTTTTTTGACGTCCAACTTCACACTGACACTTCTAATGAGTTATTGCTCGTTGCTATGGTAACGCAATATTTTGTTCATGCAAGGAACTGGTCTAGGCTTACTAGATAGAGTTTGTTCAACCATCCTTTGCCGTTACGTCATAATCGGTGACGTATTCTGCTGTTTTGCGTATGTCTTATATTACTTGAATGTTAATTTACACTTAACCTCAAAATTACAATCAATGACATATGCTAAGAATTGTTTCCAAAATATGACAACTGACCTGTCAAAAGTAACAGATGAAATTTATGTCGACATTAGATAAGAAATACGTTAATGAAGTCATAATTCCGTCTCATCCATTTCATGAATGAGAGAGCAAGCTGGACAATGTATGACGTAATGGCAAAGGATGGTTGAACAAATTCTATCAAGGTTGTAAATGGTACTATTTCGATTATTGCTGGCTAAGCCGATATATTTTGAGACAAACTATAATCGAACAATTTGGGAACAACTGACTTTTCTGTATCTAGCTAATAATCAATGTCCTCTGGTTATGTTTCATATGTTTAAACGTTTATTATAAATTTCAGAACGAATGAGCAGTCGTAGTAAGTACTTGGCTATCTAATATAGTGTGTTTTGTGTTTTCTAACAATTTACTAATTTTAACAATAAACTAGGTATACGTTTTTTTATAAAATCATACAAAAAGTGCCCGGTTAACAATAATTATTGGTAGCAACACAAGAGGCATACATAATCACACCGCATTGATTATTTATTGGTGAAAGAATAAATAGCACAATGTTATGTAATAACATCAGTTCAGATTTGAACTAAATCTTTCAACCCATTTAAAAATGGCAAAGCTGTCTCAAGACTCATTTACACCCGTTATACTAGTTTTTATTCGGCAGCTTTATAATGTGATGCTTTTATTGTAACTTGAATCTATTTACTCTGGAGATTATTTTAAAATTATTACTTTCAGGAGGACAAAAAGAAATTGAACGAGTGAAGGATGTGCTTATCCAGTCAAATTCCATTTTAGAAGCTTTCGGTAATGCCAAAACGAACAGAAACGATAACTCTTCCAGATTCGGTAAATACATGGATATACACTTCGATTTCAAAGGTGATCCTATTGGCGGTCATATCAATAAATATTTATTGGAAAAATCGCGTGTCATACACCAACAACCCGGCGAAAGAAACTTCCATTGCTTTTATCAGGTAAGTCATTTCATGTGATAACTAAAATCCGTATCGTTTTTATTTTTTCTTTTTAAATTATAGTATATTTTTATCATATTGATAGCACGGTTTCAGGTAAGAGACCCTAAAACCGCAATAAACCTTAGGCGGACATTGGAATTTAGGCAGGATAAAATAAATCAATCATAAAAATTTCTACCTACTTATACTAGAAAATATACTCTCAATTGCAAATGGAATTTTGATTAGGTACATAATCTGCAAGTTTATAACAAACCAGTCCCTTTTAGGGTTGACAATTAATTCTTATATGTAGAACTTACTAATTAATTAATTAATTAAATTGTTAATCTAGAAACTTACCCAACTACACTGCACTGTCACGACAAATTTATCACTTCAAAATTTATTTGAATGGTAAGCCACAAGCCTAAGGATTAAGTGGAGAACAGTGCCTATTTTTCATCTGGTCGGGCCCTAAGGCACAAGAAAAAATTCGGGCGCTCTTTTCCAATAAAATTCAAAAATTCTCTTTTTTGTAAAAGAAAACACCGCCGCCGCCCTTTGCTGTATGTGCCGCAATACTTATTTAGTTATTTTTAGATTGGGGAATTGCCGGGAATGCCGGTATCTTTGATATAAATTTATAAATAATTTTTAAAAATGCATTAATTATATCAATCTAAAGCTTATTTAATTCTATTTTCCTTATTCCTCATCAGAGGTGACTGTTTTTTTTTCTCTGCTATGTAAATTTACATTTGAAATTATGAATATTTTACAACCTTTAACGGGCCCCCAGACCACCGGGCCTTATGGTAAAATAGGCCCTGGTGGAGAATGGGAAACAAAACCAGCGTGGTTCAAACAGAACTGGCTGGTATGTCAATTGCCGCAAAAGAACTAACCAGAAAAGGAATTTCTGGCAAAAACATAACTATCTGCACTGATTATAGACAAGCCATTATCCTTGAACAGACAACGTGCTATATCGGGGCTAGTACTAGAGTGCCACCAAGATTTAGCTAACACCTCGGCAGATAACAATATTATCCTGAGGTGGGTTAAAGGGCACGACAAGAGTGAATGTAATCGCATTGCCAATTCTTTAGCCAGACAAGCGGCTGGTCTAAAAAATTTAGGACCCAGTGACACCTACGACCTAACGACTTCGACAATTGCGGAACTAGCCAAACGTTACACCCGTGCTCAATCCTTTAAGAGATAGATGGAATCAAAGGATGCAGTCCTGCTAGGATCACCCTGGGCGATCCTGGGAAGCTGGCGCCGAAGAAATATTCGACGATGACCAGGAAAAACCTACGTTTAACAGTAGGATTTCTGACTGGCCACTGTCAACTAAGGAAACACATCCATACTATGGGGCTAGTGGACACACCTTTATGCAGGATGTGTAAACAGGAAGATGAAAGTGTTAGGCAGTCTTATGTGAGTGTCCGGAGTTATCGTCGATCAGAGAGTGTGTGTTCGGTGAGTCTTGGCCTACACCTGCCGATATAAAGGAGATGTCTCCTAGTGACCTCTCCACCACCACCTTCCTGAGAAGAACAGGATGGACGATGACCTAGGAGGACAACTCCTCGGGATGTACAATGGGTCACATGTGGCCTAAGTGCTGTGAGCTTACATTCACCCTCTTTACTCTACAGATACAGAATGATATTTGTATTAGGGTTCTATTGAATCTAGCAAAAGTTGCTAACTGAACACTTATTTACAGACACGTTTTTGAATTTATAATGAGCTCTTCAACTATCAATATGATAAAAATACGCTATATTTCGTAGCTATTAAAATGAGTAATTTATCTAGGTAAGTTAACGAGAGAAGATTAAAGTTTAATATGACGAAATAAAAGTTAATTGGTATTAACTTCCAAAATTGCACATAATAAAACAATTAATTTGTAAACCAAAAAAGTCAACTAGCACATTCCAACTGAGAGATAATGATAATTATTTCTTATAACAGTGTATAAGTTAACCCATTAAAATGGATATTACAGACAAAAAGGAATGGACTGACAAAGAACTCAGTACCATTAAACATGAAAAGTGTGCTAGGAATTATAACAAGCTTAATGAGTGGACATGCGCCACTAAAGGAACACCTGAACAACTAAAAACAATACAACGGATTCTTTACTTGCAGATTATGCGGTAAGGAAACGGATCTTAAAAACACTATTTGGTTAACGCAGAGGTAGCAACCAGCTAGGAACTTGTACAGACTGGTACAGGGAACAAAGGTACTGGATTGTGTGCTTTGAAAAACAATATCAAAAATACAATAAGCCTTTGGGCTGCAGTGTTATCGGATATTTGTCAGATGGAATGGCGGAAATTTTTTTTTAAAAGCATTGTAGATGCATGATGTGAAATTTATTATATTTTTCCTGTTTCCTTAAGAAATTAGGTCTTCATTTATTATAAGTTTAAAGATCTCTGTGTTCTCGTTAAAAATATATAGCTGTATTCAAATAAAATGAAAGTTTTGGTATTTTGTTAAATAATTTTGTTGTTTTTTTTTCAGCTTCTATCAGGAGCAAATGAAGACTTGTTAAAAAGACTGAACTTATCTCGTGATACACATCAGTATTTCTACGTGAAGCAGGGAAATGCCGCCGTAGTTAATACAATAAACGATAAAAACGATTATCGTGATGTAACCTCTTCCTTAAACACCCTTCAATTTAGTAAACAAGATCAAGATACATTGTGGAGGGTAGTTGCGGCTACTTTGCATCTCGGAAACATAGACTTCGAAATTGACGAAAACGATAAATTGAGATTGAAGAAAACCAGGGTTTTAGATTATATTGCTGAATTATTACAAGTAAGTACCTTTGAGAGAATGTATGAATATTTTTTTAGTGGATATTCAGTGAGATCTGAATGATCCATTGTCTCCCTTCTTCTACTCAGTTTCTTTGGAAAGTCTTTGAGACTGTAGATCCTTTAGTTCTAATACTTGACGGAATTTTAGGATATTCGTATGCTTCAGTTTATTCAGGTCTTTCTCTTCTATACTCGATTTGAAATTGGTTGATAGTAATAAATCATTAAAATCCGTCAAACACGTATACAAAGTGGTCCACCTAAATTGCCAAGTTTTAAATAGTATATACATACATTGAAAGTATAGACCCTTTTGCATTTATTAAACTTTCCATTCCTATAGATCTGAAAAGGGCGTCGAATACAAAGCTTAACCCGAGGCTCGAACAATAAGCGGTAGGATTCTACCTGTGATGTTTTGCACTCATGCACGTGCTTTCGGGTGGGTTTAAGTTTATATTAAACACAATAATTATATAATTTAGTGAACATTCGGATGTGTGGCATAATTTGTTACCCTTGTATTTGAATAAATATAATACTAATAACAATAAAGCAACCAATAAACAAGTAAATTTGGAAAAATGTTTCTATTTGAAATTCTATAAAATTTATAGTAAGTCATTACATTTCTTCGCTTTAAATTAATCATCATCTGAAAATGAAATATCTGAGGGACTGCCTTCTTCCCCTAAATTGATAATAAGTGGTTCGACCGTTTTCTCCAGTAAACTATCCAATTGCCACATTTTTTCCTCCTCCTTTATTACATGCTCTATACATCTTTGCCACTTCCCCGCGTTGACTTCTTGAAGCGCTTCTTCAAAGAGTTTTTGAACATCACTCATTTTATAAGTGGTCTTTTTTCTAGCCACATAACCTTTCACATGAGCCCATACCAGTTCGATCGGATTTAATTCGCAATGGTAGGGGGGGAGCCGAAGCACTATTATATTTTGTTTTTTGGCCATTTCGTCAACAACATATTTTTGAAACCGATGTTTATGGGTGTTTACAATTGATAGCAACTCCTTTTTAACCATATTGTCCTCAAATTGTATTTGTTTCTCCACAAGCAACTCGATAATTTTTGCTTTTCGCCAAGCAGTTGTAGGCATCTTCTGGAGTGATACGGAGCGTTATCTAACACAATGACGGAGCCAGGTGGAATCAGCTCTATCATTTGTTCGAAATAATCCTCAAAAACATCAGCATTCATATCCTCGTGGTAATCGCCTGTACGAACTGATTGGAATGATAATAGTCCACCTTCTAAAAAGCCATTGGAGCTACCGATGTGAGTTATAATTAATCGTTTTCCTTTTCCAGAGGGCGGATTTATTCCTGTTGATAGACCGTCTAAAAATGCTTGCCGGTGAGAAGTCACATTTTTGTCTGTCCATATTTTTCCAACTGTGTAGCCTTCGTTCAGCCATGTTTCGTCCAAATAGAAAATTGTTTTGTTTTCATTGCAAAATTGTCTTATTTTTCTCAAATAATTACGTCTCCAACACACTATTTCATCTTTTTCGAGCAAATGAGACTTCCGACTATGTTTTTCCCATCTAAAATTCATTTCTCTTAGAACTTTCCATAGTTTATCTCTCTTGATTGCAGGAAAGTCTTCTTTTACTGCCCCTAAAACTCTATCCAAAGTAGGGATCTCCTTATTGAAATAGAATGAATGCACCTTTCGTCTTATGATGGCCTTTTCGTCCTCATCGATCGGTATTGTTCGCCTTCCTGGAGATGGTTTTGGTGGCGTCACGGTTCCTGTCTTTTCTTCCCGCATCAGCCTGTAGATGGTTGCTTTTCCAATACCTGTCATCTTTGAACAAAGTTCCACTGTAGAATCGATACTTATTGCACTTTTTTGATATCTAAGTGCATTAAATACATTAAGCACAATAATCTTTTCACTAATGCTTAGCGCTGATTTCGCAGCTCGCTTAACTGGAATAAATCCTGAAAGACTCTCCATTTTCAAAAATTACCCAAATGTGTGTCCTAGAATACTCGCATTAGGTTTGTTCGCTCTTAAAATGACTCACAGTTTTATACCAATAAGTAGAGGTACCTACCTACCTACCTACCTTTTTCGTAACAACCTGAAGTAACATTGTGTATTAATTGTTCCCGGAATTCTCGGCATAATTATTTTTACCTGTTATGACAATAATGATTACTATAAATAGGGTTCAAACCGGCACGTCAGGTAGGTGCGCCTATGGAATCGGCTGCTAAAAATGATTTATTACTATCAACCAATTTCAAATCGAGTATATATGTATTGTGTTGTCTACCAGGTATTAGGCCCTGAGATTCTCTAGTATCAAACATATATACAATTATCTAAATGGAGGTTTCTTCTTCCTTTTCCTATAGTTTTTAGCATTTTTGGTTGTAGTTTTCCAGCAGTATCTTTGATTGTCTCAGCCCTACTAAACAGTTTCGACAAATATTTATCTTCTTTATGTAGAATCCCACATGAGAGCAACAGTGAGAACTTATACATAAAATTCTATATGTCCAAGCCAAGAGAGAACAAAATACTTACCCTCTATGAAACACCCATCACTCTAGACTCGATTTGTCTTGATACACTCTCCGGATAGGGGAATGCGACATTGTGTTCTATAGTTTTCTCTTTATCACTCACAGAATGGCAATACGGAACATATCTGTATATTATCAATTGTCTGATCTTGTTATTTTTTTCATTGGTGTTACAGTTCCCAATAAAAGGTTGTTTAGCAAAGGACGCATTGATAACATTCACTTCTATTATTACATATTTCAGGTACAAAAATCGGAATTAGAAACTGCTCTTTGCGAAAGAGTCATAGCCGCAAGAGGAGACATTATGAGAAAGGAACATACGGTAACCGAAGCTATTTTCGGTAGAGATGCTTTCGTTAAAGCCGTATACGACACTCTTTTTACTTGGATTGTGAATAAAATCAACGCCGCCATAGCAGTGGATAAAACTAATTTGAGAATGACTTACAAGAGTTCGTTAATCGGTGTGTTGGACATTTATGGATTCGAAGTATTCGATAACAACAGTTTTGAACAATTTTGTATTAATTATTGTAATGAAAAATTGCAACAACTCTTTATTGGTAAGTCAAGCTATTAAAAATTGAATCTTAACATTGACATTCAAAACAAAATATGGCATTTATTAAAGTACTTATTTTAAAAATATCCCTATGGTAGCCCTATGAGTTTTATTAACTTATTCGCACACAAATATCAATACTTTGATCCAAATATATTATGATAAACATTGAAAATAAATTTTTTTTACAAGCCAAAACTTTTGTACTTCCCTAATTAATTTTATAACCAAAAATGTTTTCAATGAATGTTCTTGACCACAATAATATTTTATGTTAGAATTGGTGCTTAAACAAGAACAAGAAGAGTACAATCGAGAGGGCATTGCTTGGACCAATATTGAATATTTTAATAACCAAATTATCTGTGATTTAGTAGAAGCACCACACAAAGGTATTATCGCTATAATGGATGACGCGTGTAAAATGACAGCTGAAAAAGTAACCGACGAGATGCTATTAGAGGCCATGGACAAGAACCTTAAAGGTAAATATTTCAAATAAATTATGGTTGTAGTATATGAATTATATTTTTTCTACAATCACATTGAACAGTAGGCTTTTTCGCTTACCATTTACAACGAAAAGTTGGCGTTTCTTGAGGAGAGTTACTTTACGCTCGCCGAGCGTAAAAAATTGCTAAACGCTCGTTGCCCATAACAACCGATACTATAGACATAATTGTATTGACAGTGACAGTGACATCATAGAGCAACCTGGCTAGGGAGTGTTTTTGTCTTCTGAAAATCTTTTACAATCTAATAAAACGCTGTTTTGTTAAGTTCTTAATGTTTTAAATAATTAATTAGTGTGATTGCGTTGTTACCGTATTATTTTTTTTGTGTTTTTGTGCTTAATTGTTGTGCCACGTTCTGAATATTTTGCATATACTGGCCGGATGGCCCTGCTAACTGAGGCCTTTCTAATTGTAGAATAAGAAGAAGTACATTGACAGTATTGACAATAATAATTATACGTTTAAAATTTTATTAAGTATTTGACAGGTACTTAACATAAGAAGTATGAATTTATCAATTTTATTAGTTATAATATATATTCAAGTGATTGTAGAAAAAATGTTATATGTATTGCGAGGTGAAAGTGGAATTATTGTTCTCAAGCAATTAACGTTAACCCTTGCTTTCGAACAATAAATCCTCACTTTTCGCTCTTAATACATAAATAACTATTTTATGTCATACCAGTATATTATCGTGGTTTTAAATCTTACATTTCATCATGTGCAGGCATTAAGGAGCAAACCAGAATTTTGGCACTGGCAGAGCCGATAGGCTAGCTAAAACAGTTTTCGATTAACGGCCTATTTCATAATGAATAACTTAAGTCCACTTTACCTAAAGGAGACTTTACACAAAAGTCCACTTTAAAGTAGTTGTTGCCATCGCTTGGTGCCATAATGAATATTAAAGTATCCTTTCCATAAAGTATATTTTAAGTAATTTTTAAAGTGTTGGTTAACCTGGAATTCATGGATTTTGACATGAAATAGAAATAGAAAAATGATAAGAAAGTTCGCTCTTCAAATTTTTCTCGAGAAGAAGAAATGAAATTGATTCAAGAAATTGAGAAATTTAGGCATATCTTAGAATGCAGAAAAGGAATGTATTACAACTAAAACAAATTTTTTGTATGATTTTATTTATTGTGAATTAAAAGCTTATATACAATGAAAATTAAATAACGGTTTTTGTTAATTCTATTATTGGTCATTGTATACAACACAACTCTATGGATTTCACAACTTACTTATTAGTAGGTAAAGCAATTTGTTCTTATATTTTATTCAGTAGATACAAAACAGTTTGTTTTTTAAAAGTCGAGCTCATATTTTTCGAAACGGTCTGTTCTTTACCTATACACTGTTGGTGTTTTAATATAAATAAATTCTTCATCAGATAAACTTGAACAAATATAAAAAATTTCAAGTTATATTGTAGTTAAATGACACTTTAGAGAGTTAAAGTCGAGAAATCGACTCTTTAACCTTGAAGGATACTTTGAGTTTAAAGCATACTTTAAATTGTTTAAGAAATCAATAATATTTATTAAAGTATCCTTTAAACTTGAACTATCATTTATGTTTTATTATGAAATCGGCCGTTACTTATACTTTATAAACAAAATGTAAATACATATTATTATTTGGTTGTATTTACATAGAATTGCCAATTTTGGAAGGTTCTGGAACTTGAACTGAATCTTTGTACCATTTCCCATGTTATCTACTTCCATTCCAGAAGCTTTGTGTCTTCTTCTGTACTGGTATGGCATAAAAGTTTTTATGTACCTACCACAGGTACTAATAGATATATACCCTCGAGCGACTTACAAACACGGCCACTTAGTACCTTTTATACATAAACAACTATTTTGTAGGTCATAAACATTATGTGTCGAGACAGACAAAACCGCCCGAAAAGAATCTTAGACACAAAGTAGATTTTCGAGTAACGCATTATGCAGGAGATGTAACGTATTGCATAATAGGTTTTTTGGATAAAAATAAAGATACATTGTACCAAGATTTTAAACGATTGTTGTACAACTCGAAAGATCCGAATATAAAGGAGATGTGGCCGGAAGGAGCACAACATATTTCAGAGGTAAGACATTTTTTCGTATTTTGATATAAAAAGTAAAAAATGTCTCACGTAAATAAATAAAGAGGTTGGTAGCAATGGGCTCATTTAAATATTTTTTTATTTTACCATTAGGAAGAGCACATCATTTTGAGGCTCTGTACAAAAAATTAGACGTTAGCGAGACTCCTAAGTCGCCTAAAAAAAATATAAACATTAAACAGCGCTCCTCTCCGAATTTTAGGCGTGACGTCATCGCATATGAAATCTCTGTCGTTCAGAGAGCGGATACCGCGCCGATTGGTTTTCGGTTAGATGACTACTTAGCTAACAGTACGTTTAGAATTAATTTAAACTATTCGATACAATGGACCAGAATCAGAGTAAAAAAAGCTATAAATATTGTGCGGTTCCAGATTGTAAAAGTACTACGATTAAAACATCTAACAAAACATTCATTTCTATTAATAAGGATGCAAAAAAAACGGAATGGCAGAAAAGCATAAAAAGTCTCAAAGCATTCACTGATAAGTCATCATACTTTGTTTGTGTATTTTAGGATTTCATTTTTCTTTAATCGGAATCGTTATAAATTACCTTATAAAATACGTTGTGAATCCATATTGCGAGGGTTATTGAAAACCACACGCTTATTAATCCAAATTTATTAAAAAAAGTAGATAATATTGTTCTTATAGCTTGTGGTGTTATTAATGTTCAAAATTATTTAATAAAATATTGGGTCAGTTCTTCACGAATTGAATTTTATTAAATACTGCTTTTTTCCAAAAAACAGGTAATCTTTTTCAGCAGATCATCAACAAAACGTATATTATATGTTTTAAAAGAAATTATTTTATTTGATTCAAAGTCAGGATCAGCTCTAACAAATATCGCTTTTTTACCAGTGAGGTGCATGTGCATTTAAATCTGATGTAAACATTTGGAACCAATATTACTTGCTTCATCAAATTAAGTTTTCCTTGTTTAATTGGGCAGTCTAAAGTTGGAATAATTGCAATTTTTTACTGAGTAACCTATGGCGTTATCTCCGTAACTTTGTCCACCAGACCAGGAATAAAATAAAACATCTGGAATCACCCTGTATATCATTTGAGAGAGCATGTATTTATGAAAATATTGACATTTTTAATCATTCTGGCCATCATTAACTTTCATATGCAGTGACGTCACAGTCATAGTCTTCGCCCCGCTACGGTATGCTTGTTTAATTGGTTGTATTAGGAGAACGACATATTCTATTGATATGAAATTTTCAGAATCATATTTTTATCCTTTGTACTTTTTTTACGACAGTTAAAAATGATTTAAAAATTTTAGTAAACGAGCCTATTATCTGTGGAGTTTTCCACATAATATGTGACTGTATCAGATTTCCTCCTCCATGAAATAAATGTAGGGGGGAAGTAACTGTAAATACTTAACTATTATTATTTTATGTATAAATTTATATTTTTTTGTAGATCACCAAAAGACCTCCGACTGCAGGTACGCTCTTCAAAAATTCTATGCTGGCTCTTGTCCAAAACTTGCAGAGCAAAGAACCGCATTATGTCAGATGCATAAAACCTAACGAAATTAAATCAGCATCTGCTTTTGATGAAGAAAGAGTGCAACATCAAGTTAGCTATTTAGGTCTTGTAGAAAATGTGAGAGTAAGGCGAGCAGGATTCGCCCACAGACAACGATACGACCGATTCTTAAAGAGGTAGGAATCCCAAATTCTAAATTTTATCCAACTTTACACAATGTATTATTTGTTTTATAGATACAAAATGATATCCCAGTTTACCTGGCCGAACTTCAGATCCGGCTCGGATAAAGACGCCTGTAAAGTGATCATGGATGAAAACAGATTTAGCGATGACGTGAAATACGGAAAAACAAAAATTTTTATTCGCACCCCACAAACTCTTTTCGCATTAGAACGCGCTAGAAACAGTTTAATACCAGGAATCGTTACTTTGATCCAAAAAACGTGGAGAGGATGGGTAGCCAGGCAACAATATAAGAAAATGAAGGCGTTGATGACGATGATCAAGGTGTATAGACAGAAGAAGATAAGGGAGTACATTTGTTCGTTGGAAGCCAAATTCAAAAACGCCAAGAAAATGAGAGATTACGGAAAGAGTATTATGTGGCCTGCTCCGCCTTTAGCTTTAAAGGAAACTACCAAACATCTGAGACATATTTATAATAAGTAAGTTTTCAATCGCTGCAATTAACTGGTTGTTTTTTAATGTTCAGTTTATTTATTGCAGTTGGAGAGCTAGTATGATCCTTAGACGTATCCCGCGCAACGAATGGCCTCAAATGAAGCTAAAGATAACCGCAGCCAGTGCATTAATCAACAAACGACCCCATTACGGTATAAATAGAAAATGGGAAGGCAACTACCTTTCCTCGCACTTGGAAAATAACAACTACACCGTATTCAATGAGGCCGTGAATAATTTGAAAAACGGCAAACATTTCAACAACATTCTCTTTTCTTCGTTCGTAACGAAATTCAATAAATTTAATAAAGTAGCGGAAAGAGTGATGTTGATCACCGATCAGTATGTATTCAAATTGGATACGCTCAAGTTTAGGAATATGAAGGAAGGAACAACGATCGGAGAGTTGACGGGTATTAGTGTTAGCCCCGGACATGATCAGTTAATTATCTTGCATTGTCCCGGCGGTAATGATCTGGTCGTTTCTCTCCATTGTGATAAACAAGAAGATAGGATTGGAGAGTGCATTGGGGTATTATGTAACAGATATTATCAGTAAGTATTTTTTTCTATGGAAAATAAAGTAAAAGCTGTCTCGGTGTAACCGACAAATGTCATCGATTGAATGACTCCTGTCAATTTTATACAACACAAAGATGATAAGCTTAAGTTTAATTTGTGCGTTGTGTGACCTTTTATGGCCATATTCTCCGTATGCAATTAAGCGAAGCTTAGAGCTTAAGCCTGTTTTCAAGGAACCTTTGGTAAAGCCTCAAAATTGAGGGCTTATCTTGTTAAGCCAGATATTTTGACCTGGAGAATATTTTTTCCAGGTTCTTTAAATAAATTATGGTATCTTCCAGATACTTGAAAGAATTTATGCCCGTTGGAAAAAAAATTGTAAATCAATTTTTCAAAAAGTTATGCAATTGTTGATTAACGAATTTTTTTCCTATCTCCGTTTCCATAAATGACGACATAAAAGTTAAAATAATAAATCTTATATATATATATATATATATATACTTAACAAGATACCGCGATAAAAATTTATTAAAGTTAATTATTTTGTTTTTAATAATTTTTTGAAGTTAACAAAAAATGAAAAGTCCAAGAAATGTTATTGAAAAAATGTTTTCAAACAAATAATGTTATATTATTGCTGATTTCGTATCCAACAATGGCATTAAGTATCATTGGAAAATCATAATTGGCATTTCTTCATGGGAAAATGAAAAAAAAAATTTTTATCAATAATTTCATTGTTTGTTAACTTCACAATTTGTTGTAAACAAATTCTAACTACCGCTATATATTTTTTCTTGAGCTAAAAAAAATAACAAAAACAGCAATATATAGGGTTGTCCAAAAAACCCGGAATTTCCTTTTTTATTGATATTTTTTTTATTTATAGGTCGATTTTATTGATGTCGATTTGTTTAAAAGATAATTGATCAAGACACACTACTAATCTAATATTTCGCGTTTTGTTTAAAAAACAAAATGGTGGACACATCCAAACTTTACCAAACTTCAAAACTGACTGGAAATTTTTTGTTTCGCACTGTATATGTTTGCGAATTATCTTACGAAAGTTCAGACATTTGTGAATGTAACGAGAGGTCAAACATAGAAATCGGTCAAAAATTGTTTGATGTATGGCTCGAAAAAAACAAGCCAAATATTTTTAGATTTATTATTTAAACTTTTATGTCGTCATTTATGAAAACAGATAGGAAAAAAATTCGTTAATCAACAATTGCATAACTTTTTTGAAAAATTGATTTACAATTTTTTTTCCAACGGGCATAAATTCTTTCAAGTATCTGGATGATACCATTTTTTATTCAAATTTTTAAATTCATATTTGTTACTATAAAAAAATTATTTTCTGTTGTAAGCCGTGTATAGCGGCAGAGCACCCATGCCGTAATCGCTGCGCGGAGCCCTATTTTCAGCGTTGAATTAAAACTATTAATAATAGAGGTAGAGTTCCGAGAGCTGGATTTTTTTTTTCGGAAATTTTCTCCTCTTTAAGGACCTTTTTTTCCAAATATCTTGAATATTAATAATTTACGAGTTATTAACAAAAACCTAAATACATCCTTTTTTTCATCTTATTTTGTTAATAACAATCGCAATTTTTTACTTGCAGTAAAATCCTCTAAATACATTTTTCTAGAGGTCATTCCGAATCCAATGATCTATTGCTCATATTTTTAGGAGCTCTGAAGGAGCTCTCTATTTTCACGGTTTTAGACTGGACTAGGTGCATAATAACATAATTTAAGCCGAGCTTTACAAATTGCAGCTTAAGCTTGAAACGGAGAATATGGTCATTAGGTAACCGAGTATAAAAAAACACTTCATTGGTTGGATCCATGGTTTAATAGAGAACAATGTGTGCTCCCACGGAAGACGAATTTTCGTCATGTTCTGCGCACCTTCCACAACATCGCCATATTGCCAATAATATGTTTAATGTTTTGAATGACTGTCATAACTATAACCTACACAACCAAATCTTATTTGTTGTAATCGTTCATTTTTGTAATAAATTTTGAACTCTGAACATTAAGTGAGTGTCTTTATTGTTAAATAAAGATTTTGTCTCTTGTTTTCGTTTCAAAGTCAGTTATTTGTCAAGCGTTTAATTTCGCGCGTTATTTTCTGATTGGCTGATTTTTCAATATGGCGGCGTTTTGGAAGTTTTTTTTGATTGGTCGTGCGCGGTAACACACCTTGTTCTGTATTGCACCATGGTTGGATCTTTATTATTTTATGTTAAGGATGATGATTGAGAATTTGTAGTAAATTCCACTGTAAAACTTTTGATTCATTTCAATTGTAGGATTAAAAACGCCGATTTACCTGTGAAAGTATCCAAAACCATATCGTGCAGTTTGGGTAAAAAGCAGAGACAAATCAACATTCAAGTATCCGCAGCTGAACAACGACCTACTTTCAAAAAGGAAGGCAACGATATCATGTATCTACTTCCTTCGACATATTCTATACTTGAAAATGGCAATAACCATATCAAACATTAGGTTAAGTATAAAATGAGTGATAATAAAGTTATAGCTTTACTATATTCTACTTGCTACTTATAAGATTTTATCAAAATGGCTATTCTACCAAAACCAAATCATTGATCTTTTATTTTTTCTCAAATTAATGTTCCTTCAATTGAGATTTCTAATTTACAAATTTTCACGTCATAAACCATTTTATTTCTTCGTTTTTTCAACAACTAAATAATATTTCATAATTATACTAAATTTTTTGGTAGTTTAGTCCATTTAATAACCAGGAGTGATTTGAAAAGCCTTACTCACACCACTGAAAGTTACCAGATTAGTAACTAAATGGTGTGTTCCGAAAAAGTAGTCAACATTCGTGTTCCAAATCTATTAAATATGCCTTGATTGATGAAGAAATCAGCCACGCATAGTCATAAGTTGATTTCTCGTCTGTCTAGTAGATTATTTAGATGTTAAACAGACGGGTATTCTGTCACATTTAAAACTTTGTCCTGTTTCGTATAGATTAGAACATACACATTACTCTAATATAGCTGTTTTTAATTAGCAAATAACTGAATGCAATAAAAAGGAAGTCAATAGGTTAGTTTTTTAACATTATTTCCTAATTTTCACTATACTTTCACAAAACCCATTCCTTTATATATTTTTTAAACCGTCGATAGCTTATAACCTCCATAGACTTTTGACGAAATATTCCCAAATATGTAAAAATACAATGCATATAATGAACAAAAAATAGTACATTTATCCAAAGGATTACACAGTTGAATTTAATTTGTTTCAAAGCTTGCAAAATTTTATCAAATATAGATCTCATTTTTTTTCCTCAAACAGCATTTTTAATTCACTTATCACAATTTTTCAAAAGTCTTGGTACTCCACTAATATCAGCTGCACTGTATTTTGTTCCTCTACCTTGGAATTCCTTTAATAGTTAATGAATCTTACCAATTGCTTGAGAAATTGTATATTATAAATGTATTTCATTTTTGACGGTCCTAAATTACCTATAAATTCACCATTCATATTGTTTCACCGGACTAAGCGAGGATAGGCAGATATTTAATACAAATGCTTACTAAAGTTTTTAAATGAGCAGCTCCAACGAAACTAAAATAACAAGAGCGGATACGATGACAAATTAAGTATCTATATCTGTCAGAACTATCAAAAATGAAAACTATCAGCTGATGTCAATATTAAAAAGTGTTGTGTGAAACTGGGCGGAATCTGACCAATCAGAGGTCTACAGAATTGCCAACTTAAATTCAAATCACTCATCCTGGTTTTTAAATGACGTTATAGCCTTGTAAAAAATGTGTCATAGTAATTATTTGGATTATACATTTTATTGTAACTGCTTTTCTGTTATGTCTCCGCATGAAATAAGGGACACAAATTTATACTGTTTATGTTCGTAGTAATTTTGCAAAAAAAATTTAAATGTATTTTATACATTTCATAAAACAAACAATTTTTTTGTGAAATCACTATTGTTGTCGGTAACAGCATGGGTTAATTACTAGTTATCTTGGTTTTGATCAGCAACGTCATAGTTGGAGTGTACCACATCAAGAATTACCAAAGTTTAACCCATTTTGTTACAATCTTTTGTAATTTGTTACGATTTTTAATGCTATAAAGAGCCTTGTCTGCAAGTGCCTTTCAACAGAGCCTGCAATATTTTTATAAGTGTTTTTTTTTGTTATTTTGTATCTTTTATGTACCTTTACATACATAAATCATTTTAAGGATTTAAAAATATTATTTCGAGCCTCTTACTACTTGAATCAGCAACTGGAAAATAATGGAGTATTGCTTAATTTCTTTTTATATATATATATACTGTTTTTTTATCAATTTATGTCGTAAGAGGCTCTTATTTCTTATACAACGATTTTGTGATGACTATTCTTTTTTTTGCGCTAATCTATGTACCACGTTATTATACATCGTATATAGATCAATATTAATCAATTATTAATTAAAGGTAGATGCCTCTAAACTATTTTCATATGCAGTTTAATTTTTTGTAAAATATTTATTTCAAATTTTATTACTTTGCATATTGTATAAATTATAGATTAGAATTCTTCCATAAAAAATTGTTGATGCCTTAAGTTTTCGAACCATTCACTATATTTAAGTATTTAGATTGAGAACTTGTACTTATATATTATTTAATCGCTCTGTAAGATTCGTCAGTATTTTTTTGGTGAAAAATAATAAGAGTTGCCATATTTTTGTTTTATTGTGCTAGAAAATTTATAAAATTTACAAAAAAATAAAGGTTGTGAGGAATTGGATTCATTTTCAAAAATTCGTACATTGATATAATTGAATAAGTTAACTTTTTTCCCAAAAATTTACATTTGGATATTTTTTTAATTTAACTATTTCAGACGATTGTTTTATTACTAGCGTATCGTATTTAAATTGCATTTTTTTAAGGTAATAATTTTGCTCCTACAGTAACGAAAGACATAACATTTTATTTGGCTTCTATCCCCCGCTCATCACTTCTTTATGTTCACGTTATACTTAGTTGCTTTTTTCATGAAATTTTTTTAAAAAAAGTTGATTACCACAATTTTTAGCGACTACCAGGAAGGTGGGGTTTCATCATGGAACAAATAAGAGTAGATAATAGTAATGAGCAGTGGAAGGTAAAGGAATTGTTTACAGGCAAACCTCGGAAAATCCTTCAACAAAACTTTTTCAATTTGCTTGTAATGAATTTAACGAATTGAAAATCCGGAAGATATAGAAAATTCCACGATATTTTCCTTGAATATCTTCATAATATTGCACTCACTCTTATATAAAAAGATACTTCTAACGCCTTCATAAACTAACTTCTAGATTTCCTGAAGGTCGGCCATTCAATAAATCTTTTTTCCAGGTAATCATCAATCTTTTGGATTATGGTAAATGTTCAAGCTTTGTGTATAAACATTCTTTTTTTGTTTATTGGTGAACCATTTTATCTATTTAAAGCACGCCTCAGCTAGTTTAAATCGAACTTTAAAACACACGCGTTTTCCAAAGTTACCATGGCAACATCAACAACTCGAGAAACGACAATTTTTTTAAATATTGATCTGACAGGAGTAGTTTGTAACGTCAAAACCTTCATTCGAACAATATTTAGAAATTTCAATTTTATAAATGAAAATGGAAAGTACACTTGGTATTGTTTGAGATATTAACATTTCGATTTTTCAAATCGGAGGAAATGGAATTAAAATAAATACTGATACTGTTAACATTCTCAGGACTCAATGAGGTTGAACTTCCATCAAAATGCAAATTAGTTTATGTTTTCCTCATTTTCATGACAACGCAATTCAACCATTTTACATTATTAGTTCTTATTTCCATTTCTTGTTGTTGTAGTAGTAATAGATACCAGTATTTATAATTTCAAAGTGAACCAATAAAAAAAATAGCGTCAAGTATTCGTGGATAACTAGTCTTTAAAACACTTGCCCTATTTCGAAAAATCGCGCGTGTTTTAAAGACCTTAATATCCACTTATACTTTAATATACTATTATTTTTTCATTTGACCTAAAATGGTAATGGTAAAAAGTGTTTTTAAGGTAGTCACAGAAAAATATTGTAGCCAACTAATTTCTGATTTATAATGATGATGTACTTATTTTTTTGTGCATGTAAATGCATTATGAAAAACATACACTTCTTAGTACTCCGAAAGAAAAACTATTGTTGCTGTCTGCTATATTTTTATGTTCTAGAAGATGCAATGTAGTTAGAAAAAATACGTTTTCGGAGTACCTATAAAAAATTTAGCTTAAGTATACTTTAAAATAAATTCTTGTGCGTTTTTTATATATTTTTATCTACAAAGTGCTTTGGATGTATTTTATATATAAATTTATAAATTTTCATGTTACTTAGTGCCATTATTTATATTTATAAATTGTTTGTACCTGTTAGGAGCATATTATATTGAAGCTAACATGTGCCTTAATAAAAATAGATACAAAATGTCATTTTTTCTCCTACCCTAAATATCCACTCTTACCTGGACACCGCGTGACATCTTGATAAAGTTTATGCATTTCATGATTCTCTTACTGTTCTAGACAATGAAATTCATTTGAAAACGAGAGGACACTGAAAGCCTATGCCTGTTTTGAAATTTTTTGACTCTTTATTATTTGTGCAGAAATATTTAAAGAAAAAAACATTATGTAATACATCTGACGTTATAGATAAACAACTTGCATATACCTCGGTGGTCGAGTAGTAAGCAAACCAGACTCTCACGCGGTAGACCCGGGTTCGATTCCCCGTTAAGAAGTTTTTTTTATTGTTAATTTTATTTTTAAATAATTATTCTGCTTGATATTAATAACGACAACAGGTAGACGTTTGAAATATTTAGCAGAATATTAATTATTACAGATAATGGTACGGTACCCTTCATGAGGGAGTCCGACTGGCAACATCTTATAACAGCGTCGTATATTTAAAAAGGGTAGCATTATACAAATTGGACATTCAAGAACTGTACGTTTACCACAAAAAACTTAGTGGAAACATAAAATTGAATTGTTGAATTTTTAATTTGAAGTTATATTACAGTTTATAGAAATTTTTATTTTCTAGATTTTTTCTTAAGTGGGTCGGAGGAAAAATATGCTGTTCGACTCGTGTGGATTGTCCATATAGCACTTGAACGATTGAGCAGTCCTCCTACGGCGTCGTGCTCAAACTTCGTTCTCGTGCGATATGGCCATCATATCCACACTAGTTGCACAAACTACTATTTCTATCAAAATATGCCCTTAAAAACAAGCTGCCAAATGTCAAATCAATTTATCCATCCATTTTAAAGTTGTTATCGAATTAAAACATTCAAGTTTTCAAAATTTCAACACCCTGTATTTCGAAAAGTAAATGTGCTGGACCCCTTAATCCTCATATCATTTTGTCCAATTTTACGAGAGGAATCTACATGCAAACGTTGTAATTACCCTTAACGTTCGAGATGCTTATACCATTTTTTGCGCGATCGTATTGAAATAAATTCCGAATAAAATAATTTAAATTTCATCGAAATGAACGAAATGTCAAAAGTGACATTTATACTTCTCGATCAGTTTAAAATATAATTAGCTTTTGGTGAAATTGTTTTTGTGCTATTTATTACTTTTTATATTGTTCTGTTCAATCAAAAAATATAAATCTTATTTTTTTCGTTCCTCTTGTGTAATGAATAGGATCACTTAAATGTATGTAGGGCTAGGACGTCGGTAAGTAATTTTCTTACCGACGTCTGAACGGTAAGTGAATCACTTACCGAAGTGTTAGACTTAGAAACCAGTAAACACAACCTACCGTCCTGACAACCGATGCTGTAAATAAACAAAAAAAGATCGATCGCGCAAAAAATATATTTTGCATTTCGGTGAAATTGTTTTTTTTGCATTGTATTTATTACTTTTCGACGTCTGAACGGTAAGTAAATCACTTACCGACGTGTTAAACTCAGAAACACAACCTACCGTCCTGACATCCGATGCTGTAAATAAAAAAAAAGATCAATCGCGCAAAAAAAATTATGGAAATAATAGTAAAAATTTATCCGAACACACTCAAGTAGATTACCAGCACTGCGAATACCAGCTTTGCATAGGGTTCGATTCCCGGCCGAATGATATGAATCGCTGCTTCGTAAACGAGAGAGATACTCAGGAGAGAGCACACGCACGCAAGTAAGGCACATAACGAAGCAACGTAACGTAACGGTCAGATCTTTTGCGTCGTGACCACCGGTCGCTCAAACCTAACCTGACGTAAAGAATTGAAGTTCCAAAAACCTATCCAATACATATTTGTTGTGCGAAACTGAGCGCAATCAGATGTCTACAGAATTTCCAACCCAAATTCAAATCACTCCTCTTGGTTCTTAAATAAGGTAAAGAGGAATAAAAATTATATTCATTTTTCTATGAGAGGAACATATATAAAGTATGAAGAGGAAAGCTCTCTAAACAAGTCCAATTAAATTATTGGATGGTCGAAAATAAAGGTATCATGTTTTTTAGAAGCATACATTTAATAATACCAAATCATGATTATATTAACGCCTAAGTATAACACTATTTTCATTTTCTTAACTGCAACAATCAAAATAACATGGAATTTACGAATTCATTAATGTGTTTGTTCTTTTAAAACAACCTGAATATGACTATTATAACGTATATAGGGTGTAATTCGGCCGTGAGCCCTATAAGTCCTTCTGGTAGAAACAGGAGCTTGATTTACTTGGATATGGTAGATATAAAAATCACATTGATCTTTGCCAAAATATTCACAATTAGCAGCAGCATTCTTTAGCAAATCTATCAAACATTTTGCAGCTTTTCTTGGCCAGCGTCCCTATAAATACCAAAAAGGATTATTACATTGTTTCATTCACCATTATTACTGGATCTGTAACTTTAATTTTTTTAAATCAGACATTACATGCTACTTACAATTACAGTTTTAAACTGCTTTGCTTGAGGACATTTTCCTATTCCTTTTTTAAATCTCTTGAATGGAACACATTCCTTGTGATTTATAACGTTTTTCAAGTACGAATTAGCTCTCACCAATGTCATTTTACGTATCGCTCCGGCAACTTCAACAAGATTCTTAAATTTCACGGAAATATTAGACGCTCTCGCCTTTACGAGCTCGTCCCCAACAGATTCTTTGTTTGTTATTGAATAATAAGTAGAGCCGCTTTTAACCATTTTAAACTATCTTCGATTATTATTAAATTGTGATCGTCTATATTAATTTTCACAGCGCGTGGTTTTTGAACTGAAGGCTGAAACTTTTGACAAGTAGCGCAAAATTTCACCGAAAAGTTGTGCCAACATCGAAATCGAAAATAATGATTATTTTTTTCACTTGTCAAAATCTGACATTTTGGTGGTTTTAACCAATAGCAATACATTATTCTAGCCAATCATTCGGTATTATACTGATAATTCTGCTTCCTCATCGATAAAACCTTGTTTACATTGAAACGTCAAAATTTTACTTTGAATTTGTCATTATTCACAACTAAAAGTGCTTCGAAGTTAATTAAAAAATGAACACAAACCGATTCAGTGCCATCACCCAAGAGTATATTGAACATTTAATACAAAATTCCACTCCACAATTGATTAAAAAAATAATCTTCCCAAATACA
>CAJUYG010000013.1:0-83824 GCA_910591675.1 Galerucella calmariensis | reverse complement strand
ATACCCAGGTATTAGGAAAATCGTCATGGAAACTAGTGTGTTTCTAAACGTTATTGATTAAGCAAATCCTAGATATTATTTGTAGACAAAGTGTTTAATATCCTCAAGATCATCATGGATCTTTGTTTTCAGTATCAGAAAAAAAGAATTGAATTCGGTAGACACTGTCTCTTTTCAGATAAGGGACCTGATATTATTGATAATTATCCTTCAAATAAAAAATTATATAAGGAGTTCATTCTAAGGTACTCACTTATTAATTTAATTTGAATAGACGCTAATTATAAAATTAAATATTTACATATTTTAGAGATCCAGTTTCAAGATCTCAACAATGCGCTCCTATTTTATCAGAACATCATTTGAATACCATGAGGGTGGAATTTACAAACAGCACCGTAAACCATTTCGAAGGCGGATGGCCGAAGGATATCAACCTTACCGACGAAGAACAGACTAAGAGATATAGAAGAAAAATTGAAAAAGACGAGCAGTTTTATCACGTGATGATGGCATTGTTTAAAGTATATAAATAATCATATATCCTTACACCCTAAGGTGTCAAATTCACATTTAATTTTCAAATATGATTTTTTCCATTCTTTCCTGTTCCTTGTTAACGTCTTAGTCTCTTTCCATGTTCTGTCTCTGCCTTGTAGAATTTTACCCATTGGTGTATTCCATGTTTTTTTGATCTCTCTTATTTTCCTTTTTTTTGTATTTTTGCTTCATATTTAAAGTATTGTTTCTTATATGTATACACACAAGCTATCTTAAAATCGTTTGTCAAGATAATTCTCATAAGGATTTTATTATTTTTCCAGAACATGGAGAACTGCATTTTTCAAAACAATGCCGTGAATATCTATCAACAATACTTTTCCGACGTAGAAGCGACGCCTTTTGTCGAAAGAAGCTCAGCAAGAACGGTCAGTGTCTATCAAGATCAAAGTACACCCACCAGACCTATTACTCATATCTCTTGGTCTCCAGATAATCAAACAAAATTGGCAGTGTCTCATTGCAATCTTTTATTTCAATCCATTGTGTCCAAACAAGCTAATAACGTTTCTTATATCTGGGAAGTAGGTTAGTAGTACACTATGTATACATTTTTATTATAACCGTTGTTAATAATTGTTCATTAGAAAATCCAAACAGACCTCTATTTACCTTAAAACCAGAGCAATCCATAGTTTGTTTGGAATACAACCAAAAAGATCCACACATTCTTGTTAGTGGTCAAATGAATGGACAAGTAGCCTTATGGGACATTAGAAAAGGCATGGAACCTGTCGAGATTAGTGCTAGAGAAAGTAGTTTCATAGATCCAGTGTTGAACGTGCTATGGATAAATTCTAAAACGGGAACAGAATTTTTTAGCTCGTCTAGTGATGGGCAAATCAAATGGTGAATTATTTATAACTAACAATCTGTATACAAATATAGATATTCTTTTTTTAGGTGGGATACCAGAAAACTTTCTGAACCAACCGATACTCTCCTACTAGATTACTCAAAAGATGAAGAGCAGCACCTTTCAAACGCACTAGGAGCTTCTGTTTTAGAATACGAGAGCACCATACCTACCAGATTTATGGTTGGAACTGAACAAGGTGTTATTATATCTGGAAATAGAAAAGGAAAAACGGCATTAGAAAAACTGGCACAAAGAATTCCTAACGCTCATTTGGGACCTATTTTGGCTCTTCAAAGGAACCCGGCCTTTCCTAAAAATTTCTTGACGATAGGCGATTGGACGGCTAAGATTTGGTCCGAAGATTGTAGAGAGAGTTGCATCATGTGGACAAGTTTCCACAAATGTGCGTTAACTGATGGAGCTTGGAGCCCTACAAGGTTTTACAATTGAACTAATAAAAAAATTATTTGCAATCACTACACTTTTTTTCAGACTCTCCGTATTTTTTACCACCAGATCAGATGGCACTCTTGATGTTTGGGACATTTTGCAACAACAAAAGCAATCGAGTTTGAGTGTTAGAGTATGTGACGTGAAACTGACTTGTCTAAAGGCACATGACCAAGGTAGACTGATTGCTCTTGGAAACCAAAATGGTACAGTGTATTTGGTGGAATTAAGTGAGAATCTTTCTGCGTCAGTTAAAAATGATAAAATGTTGTTAACATCTGTAAGTATCGGAAATACTGGAGAGTAATATTTTTTTAATTTTCTTATTACTATTTTAGATGCTTGAAAGAGAAGCTCGTCGGGAAAAGATACTTGAAGCTCGAAATCGGGAACTTCGGTTGAAACAAAGACAAAGGCAGCCTGCTCTAAGAGAAGAAAGAGACGAGAAAAATGGTGGTGAGGGAGGTGCAGATTGGGGATTAGATAATTCAGTAAAAACTGCAGAAACTGAATTTTATCACACCATCGAAAAGGAAATGGCAAAGATGAAAGGTAAAAAATAATGCAATTTTTTTTTAAAACAAAATGTATGGGTACATTTCTGTTTTGAGGAGTTGAAGATCAAACAGAAGAATTACTTGTAGAAGGAGAAGAAGATCACGATACTAATAATATTGATGGAGATGCAGCAGAAAGAGGAAACGAAAAAACTACTACAGAAGAAGCTACAAATACACATTAAAAATTAAGATGTATAGGAATAATTTTTAAATATAAAAATAACATATTTTGTAAGAAATAAAATACTTTTGTTTAGGTATACCTAGTTAATTTAGAGATGTAGAATACTATGATCTGATATAAAATTAATAATTGAAATAAACAGTTTTTCAAGTATGATTAGCAAATTTGGGTCTTGGGCATAGTATATAAACAAAAGAATAGTAGGTTCACTCCTACTCGGCTCTTTCATGTAGCGCTGCTAAAGACTTGCCAAAAAACGATGATAAAAGCACACGTGTGCTGTATATACAGGGATCGCGCAAATTTCTATCTTCATATCTTGTTGATTTATAAATGGAGTGTTTGGTAAGTTGTCTGATAAAGATGTCCGTTATGCTAGAAAACTCATTTCAAAAAATGTTGTTGTTTCGCTATGTATTTAATTATGATTAATTAACTAGAATCATTCATTGGAATAGCTTTTACTACACTATATAATATTGTAATGTTTTTCTTATTTATTTGAACTGTTTTTACCGTGGGAATAAAATTATACGCTTTATATACTATGCCCAAGGGGATGGTGAGAACGGCTTCCATTTAAAATAATGAAACCTACACGTGTCATGGACTACCGGTCAATGAGTGAGATTAGCCGGAGACCACGTCGAGGACTGACAGGAGTGACAGGACCAAGCTGTTATACTTAGATATCAAATATGTTAATTTGTGAAGGGAATGGTAATTCTTTACATTTTAATGTTAGTTTTTAAAAAATACCGAACTAATTGTCGAATTTAATTTGAATTGTTTTATATTTTTATTTGTTCTATACCCATTTTAAAATCGGAACTCGTCAGCATCAGAGAGATATAGAAAGTAGGAAGTTCAGGCTGTCTTTCTCTTATAGCGTGTATGCTATATATACACAGACAAAGACAGAAAAACCTCTGATCGTCTATCTCTTTCTATCTCACCGGAGTTCAGACGGACATTAACAGCACACTATGGCTTGTTGTCTCTATCTGTAATATCGCAATGATGAATCACTGTAAAGGTTATTATTTTGAACTGAATGTAAGTCTGTTTAACAAAAAAAACGAATGGAAATACTTAAATTTTGCCAATTTTTGAAAAATTCCATAACAATTCCACTACAAATATTGTAATTGAAATAATACCCTTCTATATCCGGGTTTTCGGCATGTCGTTTATTTTATCTGCTATTTTGACAAGTAGTTAACCTTGGATTTGATAAATAAAATCATCTGGATCGTATTCAGTCAAATTCGAAAAGGCAATGCAATTCATAATTACCATCTTCTTTTTCTAACTGAAAATACTTGAGAACTCTCAAAATACTGATGTTTTTCCGTATATCCATGCATATTTTTGTATTATTTAAATAAATAACACAATAAGATTAATATTTAATTTTCATAAATAATAATACAGACCTGTCGAGAACTGTCAGTGTGACAGTAGAAAAAGACGTCAGAGACATTGCCGCTACGAAAGTAACGTCTTCATAGTATTTTAAAACCTCGATTGATAGGTTAAGCTTGCGCGTAATCTAAAAAGCAACCAATCAAATTTTTGTAAGTAAAAGATCAGGGTTAACGTTTGTAATACTTTTAAACGGTTCATTATTGTGATATTTTGATTAGGATTAATCACAGACCTGCCTTTTTTCCATTTCTTCCTACGTAATGTGTTAGAAGGACATTTACAATCGATGACGCACACCAAGAAGGGTATTATTTCAGCCATAGGGTTATAATCGGGTCAAGAAGGGGAAGGAAAAATGTAAATACCTTAAGAATCGTGGTATATTCCTTTCTCATTTTTGAAAAAATTCATGCCGAATATGAAGTATTGAACTATTTCTATTTTTTAAATAAAATACTATTCAAAATAATGGTCATGGTGGAAAAATATAGTGTTCAGGATGCACCACAAATGTTTTAGTAAGAATATCTAAAATATAGATTTTTTATGACTTCGCGAGTTACGTAAAGGAGAATTGGCAACAATGTTCATCTAACGAGGAGACAATTGTCAAATTTGTTGACTATCAGACATTTGAAAAAATCGTGGTTTTTTGGTACCTACTTTCAATTGCAATTTTCTTTTTCAAACTTGCATCTTCCAAGAATGTTTTTCATTTAAAATGTTTTATGGCAATAGGACTTTCTAATAAAAAAAGGTGGAACGTGTCGCGGGACACACGGAAGTAACTTTAGTTCCTTTTAAGCAAAAATTATGTAATACATCTGACGTTATAGATAAACAATTTGCATATTCCTTGGTGATGGAGTAGTAAGCAAGCCAGACTCTCAAGCGGTAGACCCGGGTTCGATTCCCTGTGAATACGTTTTTTTTAATTATCAATTTTACATATTTTTAAATAATTATTCTGCTTGATATTGATAACGACAACAGGTAGACATAATTTTTTACTTTCATCACTCAAACTTGTTTATTTGAGGCAAAAACATTCAAACAAACCGAATTTAGATAAAATCCCTCGTCCTGATGGACTCGTGATTTTATCAATCGGTTTGTTTTCATATTTTTGTCAAATAAACAAGTTTTCGTGGAAAAGAAAAAATTATCGATAAAATTTGAAGCTCTCGTGGTATTACCTTTGATAATATTTTGGACACTAAAAATAATAAAATTTTTAAATTTAAATAAAACGATTTGGGGGTATATAATAATAATTAGCATAATCAAAAAACAAAAAAAATCGATTCAGATTCAGTCTAAAAAATAATCTGCTGTAATGCCCCAAACGAACAACCCTACTTCTCCGTCCTTGCCAAAGAGGGTCAGTATTGATTTTATACTCGCTGTCGAGGGTGAACCTTTTTGATATCGACTTTGAAAATCAGTTTATATCCGCGGACTAGAAAAACGCATAACCCATAGATATTCTCTCGACAACAAAAAAATATATATATAAACAGTGATGATATCGTGACTCGAAGTTACCATCCGTCGAAGACGACGTCCGAAAATGTCGTCGATATCGGCACAAGGAGTTGTGGAAAGAGCATCTGCGGAACTTACTAAAAGGATAAATGGACTGGGGCTTCGGAGCAGCAAACACCATGCTGCCAAAGGAAGTGTTATGGAAAGAGTTACGAATGTTTTTTGTGGAGGAAGCAATAATTCGGTAGTAGGTAGGTATTATTTTATAAAACTACTTTCCCGATCTGTTTTTTTATTTTAATCGAGAAAGCGATAAGAAACATCTTACTTTTTTTGTAAGTAGCCGGAGAAATTAAAAAAAATAATTGATTATTTAAAAAATATTTTAAAAGCTTCGATGAAACAATGGGTACTTCACGAATAATGTTTTTTTCATACATTTCGCACAACTCTTGGGTTTTTATATTTAATTTCTAATTTTTAATAATTTTGACAGTAAAGGGGATCACAATTATTTTCATATTTTTTGGGTATCCTGGGAAAACCTAAAATTTCACACAAAAATCCTGGTATTAAACAAAAATAATCACCATCAAGTTCTATTGACATACAGGTAATTGGATTATTCTAAAAGTGAATATCAAAATTACTACTGCCTGGTATTCTTCAATTTACACACGTGCTCATGTAATTTTTGTTATGCCATTGACATTGTCATCATGTTATGACATCGGCGGTCATTGCTCTCATTTGTATGTAAATCCCGCAAATTAGTAGGTACTGGAAATTAGTGGCATGATAGATCGTTAAGAAATATTAAAAATACCCAAATGCAACTTTCTCTAACCTTCTTAGTTTGTGAGATACAGGCTGTTAAAAGGTGCAGAAGAAATACACATTTTATTTCATATCTTCTCGAGGGATGGAAGTACAAATTTAAAATTTTTTGTAGGATTGTCTCTTTAAAACACATCAAAAGTATTGATTATATTAAATTCTAATAAGCCAGTGGCGTGGTACGAGAGGTTCGTAAAGTTTTATTGTACCATATTTTTGAAACACCTTGTATTTAGACCCAAAGACTTTTGTGTGCAATTCTTTAATAAACTTCCTACATAAAAGGTACTCTTTGTTGACTTCGACATAACACTCCATTTTCAAGATTTTCTACTTTATATTAAAGTAAGACACTTTTTTAAGTTGTTTTTTCGTAAATAAAAATTGTAGTGCCTACTTGAAGATCACTTACAAATATTTTTAACACAAACGTATCTTATGGGTTTGTAATTCATAATTATTTAAGGAAAGATAAAGTGTAAGAAAATATTTACGAAAACTACAAATTTATTGTTTAAAAATTACAACATAAAAAAGTGTCTTAATGCAATAAAAAGTTAAATATATTGAAAATGGAGTGGAGTTTAACAAAGAGTACCCTTTATATAGAAAATTTAATAAAGAATTGGAAACAAAAGTCTTTAGTTCTCAATACAGGGTACAATAAAATTGTGTATTTCTTCTACACCTTTAAACAGCGTGTATGTCACAAACTAAGAAGGTTAGAAAAAAGTTGCATTTGGGTATTTTGAATATTTCTTAAGGCTGTATCAAGCCTCTAATTTACGGGAAACCCTGTATAATTAGTCTTCAAATAGTATAGAGCTGATTTTAAAGAGATATTCGATGTTTTACCAAACCGATAATCCGATAACAGTTCACACTTGTTTAGATCTTACCAAGGAAATGCAAACAATTAATTACTCGTTCCTATATTCTTTATACAAGTATTATACAGTGTGGAAACCACTTATGGAATAAAATTCTTTATGTCATTATTTAAGAAAATTATAAAAAATGCCGAGACACGTCAACTTTTGAATTGAGTTGTGCGTTATGTAAACATAAATGTAAATGTACAGGGTGATTCACGCAAGTATGCCATAGTCGGTGTTGTTTTTTTTAATGAAACACCCTGTATATTTGCATATTTTTGAAATCCTCTTAATCAACCGATTCCAACAAACTAAATAATTTATGGTCAATTATGAATTATACACTATACAGGGTAAAATTTTTATTTTTACAGTTATTAAACACATACATAAAATACCTGATGTGTTTGATTTTAATACATTAAAATAAATGCTCAAAATGTTCTCCATCTAGTTGTTGGCAATAGCACAGTCTCCTATTTATAGAACTCATCCTTAACTTTGTTTGAAGTTTGAGGGGGAATATTCCGTATTTCTGTGAGGTCTACAAAGCTAGTTGGTTGTGTTGCATATACTTTGCTCTTGAGATAACCCCACAGAAAAAAATCTAACGGCGTAAGGTCTGGGGATCTAGCTGGCAACTCAATAGTACCTCTTCGTCCAATCCATTTATTGGGGAAGATTTCATCTAAATAAGTTGTTACCATTAAAGCATAATGGGGTGTTTCCCCGTCTTGCTGGAACCAAACATTTTCATTCGGTAAGCTAGGATCTATTGCGTTGGAATATAAGTTTGCCAACGCAGGAATAACTTCATTTCTAAGCATATTTAAATATTTTTCAGCTGTCAAATTTCCATCTATAAATATAGGACCAATAATATGGTCGCCTATGATACCGGCCCAAACGTCCACCTTTTGAGGGTACTGAGTATGTGTCTCACGCATCAAATTAGGATTCTCTGCTGACCAATATCTACAGTTCTGTCGGTTTACCTCTCCATTCAATGTGAATGTCGATTCGTCAGAAAAAAGAATGGTACCAAGAGCTATCTCATTTCTGTTCAGCTTATTCATCAATCTTTAGCAGAAATCCATTCTACGATCTGGATCGTCTTCTGTTAACTCCTGCACAAAAGTTAATTTGTAGGGATGAAGTTTTTCTTTATGAAGACATCTTAGAACAGTTGTATGACTAACATTATTTGTCCAAGTTCTCTGAATTGTGGATGAATTTTAGACACAGTACTTTGTGAAATATTAGGCAATTCGGGATACCTGTGATTAAATAAGTATGCCACTTCAACTTGACTTCTGCAGTTATCCCCTTACCCGATCATCATTAAAGTCTCAATTTGGTGAGTCTCAGTTAAATATTTCATTGTTATGTCGACAAGGAAAGAGTGTTAGACAAAGATTTTACTTTTTCAGTATAAACTGTCAACACATCAACAACTGACAGAATAGAAAACAATCCACATTATTTACCAATTTTTAGGTACCTATTTATAATAAAATTCATGAGCGTAGCAGGTTTTGTTTAATATACCAATACGTTTAATAATTAGTTAGTTTAGATTTTTTATAAATCCATATTTAGCTAATTTAAAAAAGTACCAATATTACAAGTGTAATAAATTATTAATTTTAAAATTTCACCCTGTATAATTTATAATTGACCATACATTATTTAGTTTGTTGGAATCGGTTGATTAAGAAGATTTCAAAAATATGCAAATATACAGGGTGTTTCATTAAAAAAAACAACACCGACTATGGGATACTTGCGTGAATGACCCTGTACATTTAAATTTATGTTTACATAACGCACAACTTAATTCAAAAGTTGACGTGTCTCGGCATTTTTTATAATTTTCTAAAATAATGACATAAAGAATTTTATTCCATAAGTGGTTTCCACACTGTATATTATGAAATTGTACAGGTGCTCCAGAAAAACCTTCCAGACTACTACCGACTCGTAATATAGCGAAAAATGCAAATTCTGGTATAACTCACCTATCAGGAAGTACCTTGGTGACACCAAGAAAAAATCGTACCTCACCTATTTATCTGACGTTGGAACAACTACTAATGGACGATAAATTTTTAACCAACTTTTTTATGTATTTCAACGCCTGCGAAAGGTGCATATTAGCTCAGGTAAGGCAAAAATTGTTATTCAAAGTCAATTATTATCATTATGCATCTATCTACTTACTTGGAGAAATTTGGGGGGGGGTCAATTGTCGAAAAAAAATTTTGCATTATGGGCACCCCAAATGAGGAAGATTCCCAGAATATTTTCGTTCGGGTCTAGAACCCAAAAAAGGGGGGTATAATTTAGCGACAGAAGGTACGATACCCCCCGCAAAAAAATTTATTTCGGGTCCCACTCTTTTTTGGGTTCTTAGACTTCTACGATATTCACGAATCGAATGGTTTTTGTTTCACTCAGTTCAAATAATAAAAAAGCTTGTACCTCCAGGTCCCATAAACTCTGAACGGAAGGCGTGGTAGGGGGGGCGTATTTTTTTGGCAGCCATTTCGGGGTATTAATTTTTTATGTCATACGGTTTAGGAGGAAGCTATGCGCACCGAGGTTGTATGTTTGGGGGGCGTAAAAATCGACGTCTAGGTTTTGTGTTCGAAAAAATTTCGCCTACACGCTAGTATATTTTTTTTGTCCAACGTTTTCGGTCAAGATGCTTATGTCCCTCATTGACGGTAGATGTTTCAAGGGTGAAATTTTTATTTTTTTATTTATGCAATGGGCTCATTTACATATTTTTTTTATTTTATTATTGGGAAGAGCCATAGAGATAGTAATAAAGGGAGGAGACGAAGTCGCGTGATCTAAAGCGTACTCGGTCAGCCATTTTCGTGCCACGCTAATGTCAAAGTTATTTTTAAGTGTCATTGGTGTTATAAATTACATTTTTGAAGATACTTTTGTTTTGATTGATTGACTAAAATGGTTTCTTGTGCTGTTAGAAGTTGTACCAGTCGAGACGGCGTGGATACTAAGAAATCTTCGGTAATAACGTACCACAGGTAAGATAAATAATATGCAGGGGTGTATTACAAATATTAAAAAGGATTCACTACATTACATCGATTTATCAATACTAAAAATTCATATATCGAAAAATATCAAATCCGGTTCTGTGCAGAAATACGTTGTGTACCATACTTAGCCACGCCCACTGATTCCACATGTACATATATGGAACCTAACACTGGATGTCGTCTCCTTCCTTATTACTATCTCTATGGGAAGAGCACATCATTTTGAGGCTCTGTGCAAAAAATTAGACGTCAGCGAGACTCCTAAGTCGCCTAAAAAAATTATAAACATTAAACAGCGCTCCTCTCCGAATTTCAGGCGTGACGTCATCCCATATGAAATCTCTCGTTGAGAGAGCGGATACCGCGCCGATCGGTTCTCGGTTAGATGACTACTTAGCTAGTAACAGTATTGTGCTAGCTTATATGCTTATTATTTATTATACGTTTTAGCAATCTCTAAACAGTATTATGTTTGTGAAATGAGAACTCTCAGAGATAATTTAAACTATTCGACACAATGGACCAGAACCAGAGTAAAAAGGTAGAACGTGTCGCGGGACACACGGTAGGAACTTAAGTTCCTTTTAAGAAAAAATTATGTAATACATTTGACATTATAGATACACGATTTGCATATTCTTTGGTGGTAAGCATACCAGACTCTCACGCGGTAGACCCGGGTTCGATTCCCCGTGAGGAAGTTTTTTTTATTGTTAATTTTATTTTTAAATATAATTCTGCTTGATATTAATAACGACAACAGGTAGACGTTTGAAATATTTAGCAGAATATCCATTATTACCGATAATGGTACGGTACCCTTCATGAGGGAGTCCGACTGGCAACATCTACTTATAACAGCATCGTATATTTAAAAAGGGAAACCGTAGCATTATACAAATTGTACATTCAAGAACTGTACGTTTGCCACAAAAAAATTAGTGGAAACATAAAATTGAATTGTTAAATTTTCAATTTGAAGATATATAACATAACCTGACGTAAAGAACTAAAGTTCCAAAAAAGCTATAAATATTGTGCGGTTCCAAAATGTAAAAGTACTACGATTAAAACATATAACAAAACATTTATTTCTATTAATAAGAATGCAATAAAAACAGTAGCAACGCAGGCAGTCTGCAGTTAATAAAATTGCAATTTGTTACAGAGTAACATATAGCTTTATCTCCGTAACTTTGTCCACCAGACCAGGAATAAAATAAAACATCTGGAATCACCCTGTATATAATTTGAGAGATCATGCATTTATAAAAATATTGACATTTTTAATCATTCTTGCCCGAAAACAGCCAAAAACGATGTGTCACATAGTATAAAATTATAATTTAATAAACTCGTGTTTTTTATTAAAAAGATCCATAATCATTAGCAAGTCCACTTCTGGAAGATTTAATGAGTCTGCTTTTTTAAAATTAGGTCCACACATTTTATTTTATTCACACAAAATTTTGCGAGTAATTCAAAATAAATAAATTCTACGCGAGGCACGTTACAGTCAGAAGCGTAATGTTTGTGCACATTAACTTTCATATGAAGTGACGTCACAGTCATAGTCTTCGCCCCGCTACGGTATGCTTGTTTTATTGGTTATATTAGGAGAACGACATATTCTACTGCCATGAAATTTCCAGAATCATATTTTTATCCTTAGTACTTTGTTTTACGACAGTTAAAAATGATTTAAAAATTTTAGTAAACGAGCCCATTTGACATAATGAGTATTTTAAAAGCTACACTTGTACACAATTTACTACGTTATGGATTCCGTATTCTTTTTAAATTAAAAAAGTTTGAAATTAATGTGAAAGAATGAGATATTTGTAAACTGTGCTGACGCCGATCCTGGATTCCAGATTATATTTTAAGTTAATATTTTTTACCCCGTTTTTTACTAACATGACAATGTGGCTTTATATCGATTAAGCTATTCAGAATATTTTTGGCATTAAACACTATTATGTTGTAAACAGGTCTGCACTCGATGGAGAGATATTCTGTATAGGTCTCCACGTTATTGGTCGGGGCTAGTGCCAGTTCTGCAATGCCGAGAAATGCGCGGCACTCAAGGAAATGAGAGAGCCAGGTTTGTTAACTCTATAATTGATTTTAAACACTAATTAATATTCATATGAGGGGAACAATATTAAAAGGTGAAAGGTGACGAATTTTTTTTTCAAGTGGATTTATTTCAGAAATATTATATGTACTTACATCGTAGCAGCATACTTAGCACACAACACAAATGTTTTGTTAGGTGACGCACATTTATTTTCATCATCTAGAATTATTATTTAGAAAGAAGTTTCAAAAATATGAATAAAATGCAGTGAACATGTCAGTGGAAGAAATTTGAAGAGGTTAACAAACTTTTTCTTTGTATCGGGTGAGCATATAAGCACGACCGTCGGCCAGCACAGTATTGGAAAAAATTCTACAACTAAAGTGGCCTGGACCTGGATATTACTTTGAGTTTGGTAGATCCATCGTTAGAGGGCGTATTGATCAAAGTCAATTTTAAGGAATCCCACATTTTTGAATATTTAGTTCAGTAGAACCAGAATACCTAATATTTTTTTCAAGGGAAAATTCTTAAAATCTATACGATTCTTGAGATAGATTAGAATTGGAGTGGCTCTTTGTCCTATCCCACTGCGACCTTTGCAGATCTATTGTGGTCCTCCCTATATTTAGAACTCAATATCTAGCTTTATTCTTTTTATTAGACCTAATAGCCTGGATACCGCCTCCTTTGCGTAGCTCTCTGCCCTCGGTTTTTCTTCTCCGAATAAGTGAAACCGCACCCTTGCTAGGCCTTCGCACTCACAGAGTATGTGCTCCGCGGTTTCTTCTTCCTCCTGGCAGAACCTGCATAGGCTGTCATCTGCAAGGCCAATTGTGTGCATATGTTTCCTCAGCCTACAATGTCCGGTCAGCATTCCCACCATCATCCTCGTCGTTTCCCGACTTTGACTTAGTAGATCGTGTGACAGTTTTGTCGAAGGGCTTTTAGGGAATAATTTTGCGTGTCTTTGTCCTGGGGTTTGGTACCACCAGCGCAACGCCTGG
Source organism: Galerucella calmariensis (assembly GCA_910591675.1). Taxonomy (NCBI): domain Eukaryota; kingdom Metazoa; phylum Arthropoda; class Insecta; order Coleoptera; family Chrysomelidae; genus Galerucella; species Galerucella calmariensis. The sequence continues at coordinate 70,430 of CAJUYG010000013.1, read as the reverse complement.
TTGTTTATCCATTTGTGGATGCTCTCTTTACTTAGGCATTTTGCAATTCCACAGGAAGGTTCTGGCCCTATCATGATCTCCGTTGCTCCCTGCTTGTATAATTCGTCAGCCTTTTATTCCTTGGTGGCCTGGTACCCATGCTAGGGTCACTCTATTATGTCTACCTAGTCTGTTTAGGGCCTTCCGACACTCCCACACCAGATTTGATGTTATCTTATATGAGCGTATCGCCTTAAGTGCTGCTTGGCTGTCGGAGTAGATGACGATTCTTTGGTTATCGACCTCCTGTCTCATCAACTCTTCTGCACAGCATTGCACCGCCATTACCTGTGCCTGAAAGACAGTAGCATGTTTCCCTAGGCTTAGAGATCGTGATCTTCTCTTGTACCCCATATATTCCAGCTCCTACTCCGGAGTCTGTTTTCGAGCCATCAGTGTACCAGTTGAGATTCGCTGTTATAGGAGGCCCTGCTTCCCAGTCCTTTATCTCTGGAATGTAAACTGTATAGTCGTTTTTAAAGCTATATTGTGGGGCAATCTTATCCGTTGGCATTCCCAGTATTGGATCTGCCTTTATTTCTTCATATAAGCTCTTTGTAGACCTTACCGTGTTTTTGGCTTATCGGAGAAGGTCTCTGTAATAATATGTGACTAACAGATCTTGCATTTCCTTGTATGAGGATATGTAGTGGTGGTAGGTTTACTATTACCTCCAGGGCCGCAGTCGGAGTCGTTTTCATGGCATTCTTGAGATAAGTCGGGATGGAAATATTAGGTTAAAACAGGACTAGGTCAGAGGCACAAGCTGCCTTTACACTGGCATAAAATTCAGATGCTTTGTCGGGGAAATAGATTCGACTACACCAAACTGGCTTGTGTGTGTGTCAGTTTGACACTCTTTGTAATTATGCAACAAGTTATTGCTGTATAACCTAAACCTAATTATATTGAAGTACTTATAGTATTACTACTGATAACTATTATATCAAGTTCTTTTAAATTCTAGATTATATGCTTCCCTTCTGCGAAGAGGTTTCCACAGTCTGTCATTGATGGGAGCATCAGATGAAGATGCTACAGATCTAGTCAATACATTTCCTTTAGCTTCAAAACATATACATACGCTTAATCTTAGATGCTCTAGCATTACTGACAGAGGATTAGAAGCACTTCTTGACCATCTTCAGGTACCTACTTACCTTACATAATTCATGTATCCTATTTTCGAATTTTAACTAAACACTAATTTTTTTCAGGCACTATACGAGTTGGAATTGGCAGGATGTAATGAAATAACGGAAGCTGGACTTTGGGCATGTTTAAATCAAAGAATAGTTTCACTAACTCTAACGGATTGCATAAATGTAGCGGATGAAGCCGTTGGAGCGGTTGCTCAGTTACTACCCGCGCTCTATGAATTCTCATTACAAGCTTACCATGTTACTGATTCTGCTTTAGGTTATTTCTCGCCCAAACAGAGCAATTCACTCAATGTACTAAGGCTTCACTCTTGTTGGGAGATTACAAATCATGGCGTTGTAAATATAGGTAAGCAAATAACGTATCAAAAAAAAAACTAATTAATAACAACGAACATCAACAAGACAAGAAGGGTCACTCTCAGTCGGAACTTTCAATGTCCAGCTTACACAAGCGCGCCGACGATTTCGACAAATTCCTGGAGCCGTGCACGTGCTTATACGAGGTTGATGCAAACCGCTGGCGATTAAAACGAATAAACGTTCACTTACCAGGGTGATTTAAAAACATCTAGCAATAATTGTTATTGTAAATTTGTAACCTATTCCGCTTAGTGGGAATTAAAATAAAAAAGGGAATATCGTCAGGATATTTAATTGGTGAATCTAAACATATTTATAAAATGAACTGGTACCTAGCAAAAATGAAAGTTACATCAAAAAGTAATAATGTAGTCTACAGATGAGACTAGTTGGTATAAAAATTAACAATAAAAGGTTTGCTAATGCCAGCTTAAATAGGTATTCTAATATAAAATGTATACAGGTCATTACAGGTTGTTTCAAATCCGAGGCCATCAAAGAGTACCAACTTAGCTAATAGTAAAATACGGGTACTGGGAAAAATAATTATCGCGATTCGAAAATTGAGAGAATCGATACACGAACTATCCAAAATCAAAGGCGTTTAAACAAATGAGTTAAATCTATAAATTTTGAAAGTCTTTCATATTAAATAGCCCGTTAACAACTCAATTAAAAAAATTGTATTGTAGTAAATGTGAAATAAAATATACCGGTTTTCAAAGATGTTTTATGATATTTAATTTTATGTTAGGTTTCATTGATTGTTTCGAAGAATATCTATTTTTTATATCCCGGTTCGCAAATTTAATTGTAAAATAAATCCGCAGTCTAATAATATATATAGGTTTAAAAAACATTTATGAGGAAACTCTTTACAAGGATATGTAAATAGTAAATTTTCATATAATTTTCTAAGGGTCGCTCCAACGTTCTCGTAACAACTAATTTTTTTTTTTAATTTTCAACAAAGATTATTTCTAGTTATTTAACATATTCTACAATATTACTAGGAGGTACATCCAGACCTTCATAGTTTTTAGAAGTCGAATATGCTTTATGCTCTAAAAATACAGCCGCTTCTTTTGGTAATGTACTTTTATCATTATACTTTGTGCAAGCACTACAAGAGTGTTGCAGCAAACATTTCCTTAATAGATAGCCAGAAATGTAAACTACAGCATTGCCATCCGTACTTGAAATATTTGTATAGTCGCATGTGAAAACTGTTAAAGAGCTATTATTTGTCAATATAGGTACATCGATATTTTTATATTCTTCTAGCATATCAGGAGTTACATTGAGCAAAGCTGTATTAATATCTTTAATACAATTGGCACCTTCAACCTCATTAAAAATGTTTTAGAGAAAATAATTTCTTGAATGCCCTACAAAATTGAATTGGGGTTGGATTTCTCAAGTTTTCGCAACAATTTCTTACCAGACCAAAAAAAATTCCAATGCAATCCTGGTTAAGGTTCTTTGTTAAAGGAAATGAATAATTCCTGCATTTTAAGGTTTCCCATAAAAAACAGAGCAGAGGTAATAGTAATTTTCCAGCCATTTATAAAGTGCATAGTATTGTTTATACATTTTTCCACGTATGTTACCTTTCCATCATTCTGTTTTGTATATATGACTAAGTATATCAAAAATAAAATAAAAACAGGAAATCAGTCATAAAACTAAACAGTTAATTGAGCGCTTGTACTTTTCACAAAAATCAACCATACTTATTACTCCAAAAATAAAAATATTAGGAAGGAGTCAAAATTTAGTTTAACAACACAAAATACTAAAGCACAATCAAAGAAAAAGCAAAAGTTTTACAAAACACACACTGAAAATAACTAAAACAGCAATATAAAACCACTTAAATATCAAAGGGCTTATACGGCAGCTGATTTGTTTTACTCGTTGCTAAGATGACATTGACATTTCATAGCGACATCTATCGAATTCTACTTTTCCCAATAAGCAAGTTTTGAAATTTTTTTGATCTCTTTTCGTTCACGTGGTACAGCCCATTATAAGTTTTATAATCGACACCATGTATATAACGTAAGCACTGCATGAAACAGCCTTTATATGTACATAAAACTCCTTTACTTTTTTTTAGTTCATTCGCTACCGAATTTAACAATTTTGAGCTTATCGGGTTGTAGTAAAATAACTGATGATGGAGTAGAACTTATAGCTGAAAATTTACAAAAACTACGATCCTTAGACCTGTCTTGGTGTCCTAGAATCACTGATGCTGCCTTGGAATATATAGCATGCGACCTTAATCAGTTAGAAGAACTAACTCTAGATAGGTAAATCTATATTATATCATTTTTGATTAAGTTTTTGTTAAATTTATTAATTTTTCAGGTGTGTTCATATAACGGATATAGGAATTGGTTATATTTCCACCATGTTGTCTTTATCATCTCTATATTTGCGTTGGTGTTCCCAAATAAGAGATTTTGGACTGCAGCATTTATGTGGAATGCGCAATTTACAAATACTTTCTTTAGCAGGTACGCTTCTCAATATATTTACTATTGTTACTCGGTGCAGTTCTAGAACCAACCATTTTAGATTGCAATTCGAAAGGACAATATCACTAGGCGTATTTGCGCCTCATCTATCTTGCAGATATACCAACACTGTTTAACTTTGAAGTGTAAGTCAATGTCCTTCGTGGCATATAGCCAGGGAAGTAGTTGTAGTGTCTTTGTTCTTTGATTTTCAAAGACTCTGAAAGTATTCTACTATTACCTGATCTTTTCAGGGTGTCCATTACTGACTTCAAGTGGGCTGTCCAGTTTAATACAATTACGACATATGAGAGAATTAGAGTTAACAAATTGTCCAGGAGCGTCAAGAGAGTTATTCGACTATCTTAGGGAACACCTTCCTCGTTGCCTCGTTATAGAATAAGCTCGCCAATTTGTCCACTTGTTATATTTGATACTAGACTGTGCAATAATACTATACCTATAACTTTCAATAATTTTTTATATCTATTTATTTTATTTATATTTTTATTGCTTTTTTAGAAATGTCCGTTTTTCTATAAAATATATCAAGGTTAATTTGCTTCAATAATAAATGTATATGCCTGAAAAATTATGATCAGTATTGAAAAAAACTTGCATAATAATAATAATTTAAAACTGATCAATTCTTCATTACTACTTTTTACTGGATTATTTTAAGGAAAAACAATTATTTTACGACAATAAATTGAACTATATATATTATGTACCCACATATCCAAACTCCCACATTATTAGATAGTACAAATGAAGTTTTGAATACATATTACAAGTTTAAAAATACTCTAAATAGATTCTTTGATACCTTATGACTAAAGTTTATTTTAAAGAAAATTCTCTACAAAAAATATGAAAAACAAAAAATTCAAACAGCCATTGAAATTATAATTGAAGCAAATTAATAGAGGTGGAAAAATTCATCAATTTAAAAAGCATATTAACAGTACAAAATAACATATTATAGTTTAAAGTAAATTAATATACAGTGAAAACTCCTTATACGCAGAAGAATGTTAAGAAATCATCCCAAAGGGTGCAGATGTGTTAATAAAGGATGCCAAATCATTCTCACATACCGGCCGGTTCCGCGAATCAAGGAGTTTTTATTGTACTTTTGTGCGCTTTTTAGTTCATCTTTTTTTTATAGACTAAAACTATTTTCTGTATATTTTTTTTATTTTTAAGTATTCAGGTGAAATTTCAAATGGTCCATAAACGGACAAGCATTAATATCAAATGCAATAAAACAGCAATAAGGCGTTTGTTGAAGGTAATATTTTAAGGTGGAATAAAATTAGCATGTTTAGAATTGGTGATATTTATTTTATGATTAAGCTGACTCACTGTTTGTATGGATGGAGACATGGTAGCAATAACAAAATTAGATTGATAAAAATATAAAGAAGGTAGGAATTGACAAATAATTAACAGATGAATTTTTAAGACTAAAATAAATTTATGATTCTGCCTAAAATCAGTAACAATGAAATCAAAAAAGAAACTTTCTCCAAAGTTATTGCATACAGAGAAAAAGAAGGATAGTATTTCATTCTTCCACTTTAAGGGGAGTGGACCACTGTAGACTTGCCAGAGCCTCTTTAGCCAACATTGGAATAAATAAGGATTTTTGGGTTTACAGGGAAGATCATTGATGTTTTATACTTGTATTAGTTATGCAACTATCACAAGCATTCCAATATAAATTTTGGTTTCCAAAATAATGGTAACAATCAAAAATCATATCTTAGCAAAGCTAGTTAGTATGTATAAATAAATGATAAAACGTCAATATTAAATTTTTATGGACCATTTGATAAGAATTTTATGTGATGTGATCTCCAAGACTTAATTTATTTAGCAGTAATACCCACTTTCAATTGTCAACCAAATAGATATTTTGTAAGATTATTGCAATTTAATTTTTAACCCATTTTCCAATTATTTTTTAACATATTCATTAAAATTTCAATGATAATCATGTGTGCAGCACTCTTAGCTTGTTGAATTTATATACTAACTATTGTATTAACTCCTACCCCTATAGAGTGGTGTGTCATATTTAAATCACATCAACATATAAAAACTAAAGATATATTTAATCATTTAATAAGAATAAAATATTAGGGTCCTTGGAGACAGGGCAAGTACTATTGATTTTTTGCAAAATAAGTCAAAAACTCATGTCTCCATATAGTTCACCAGACCCAATATTAGATAGGTATCATACAAATAAAGAAATTCAAATCAGTTATCCCACCAAGTGAACAAACCTAAGCCAGGTTCATTGATACTTCCCTAAAACATAATGTATCTAAGAACCTATTCATTAAAAAATTGAGCCTACTTACAGTTAGCATATATGGTATTTTACTTTCAGTGTTTTCTTGGCCTTCCTGTATTGTATTTGGACCAGTGGGGCATGTTTCATTGAATATCTCGGCTGTAACTCTAAATCTAATAGTTTCTCCTGCATCCATGAATAGATCATGTTTACTTCCATCACCAGTGTCATACTCCCAAACCCAGGCCTGTTCAGTCTCATTAAATTTTGAAGGATGTTGCAGGGCAGTTGGGGGAATTAAAATATCTTCAAAAAACCCTAAGGTTACATGAACTCCTTCTTGGCTACAACTTCTTATTTTCCCAATTAATATTTCTTCAATGAATGGTCTAAATACTATAAACCGAAAATTAACTCTGGTATGGGAGGCTCCATCACCAGGAAATATAAAAGACTCTTTAAGATTTATTATATCATATAGAGCAATACAAAGGCCGACATTAAGCACTACCTGTAAAACAATTTTGATAGTAATTAAGTATATTATGTTATTATTATCGTACTTACTTTATTGGCAAGTTTTTTATTTAGTTCACTAGCTATAGCATCGTTTAGTTTTAAATTAAATAACTCTGGTGGAATCCTGGTAACATTTTTCATTTCAGCTAAGATAAACATTTTTCATGATATATACCTTATAAAACCAAATCATTAAAATAAAAAATAGATACAATTGTGCCTCTGATACTAGTTGTTCTACTACGAGTAGGTACAAAAAAAGTTGGTTCACAGTGAGTTGGTTAGTAAATTCTTCTTGTTTTATTAAATTAAAGACAAATTTCCTAGCGATAGCCTACATCCATATCACCAAGCCGAAAATGTTGTCTGTTATCTGTGGTTGTCTCTGGATGGATGGCATCATTATAAAAAAGAAGAGTTAGGTTATAAATTCGACGTCAAAAGTATAAACAATATTATCTTCGTATAGGGCATGTCCACGACAGTTGACATTGACAATACTTGGGTGGTAAAACAATAAACAATAGAAATGATGAAAAATTATCAAACAACAAACAACTATTAACCTATATTATATATTATTAAATATGCAAGCTCAACAATTAAAATAACTTTAAAAGTACACTGAAGCAAAATCAACTAAAATCAAACACGATCTATCATTATAAATCAGCATAACCTCACTATTAAGTACCACGTGTTCTGAACGCTTTGTTTATTGTTTTACCACCTAAGTCTTGTCAAAATAGTTTGTGACGTCACGTGGACATGCCCTATTAAATAAAAATTAACAGAACCAACTTTATTATATGTCTAAAAAATGGAGATTGATTTAGAAATATCCGATGAAGAATATGTCATCCAAAGAGCAAAAGAATCATTCAAAACTAATCCCAGTATGGCTAAGGGATGGATGATAACAGCAAAAATAATGTACCCTAACAACTTTGGGGTGCAGTTTGAAGCTTATCAAATAGAAAAACATGCTGGTAATATTAAGGAGGCTGCAAAATGCTTTAGTGATTTGACTACAAAATTTCAACAACAACCAGATCTTTGGAAAGAAATAGAGAAACTAACGGCTGCCTTAAGAGCAGAATCTGACTGTAATGATCCTGAAAAACAGTTTTTATGCGAAATGTTTAGACATATATCTTCTGATGTACAACACAAGCTGTTATTATTCACAGCAGATCATTGTGAAGATACTATGGAGCATTGTCGACTACTTCTACTTCTTTTGCAGAGGTTTCCTACTGCTATTTCAAGTAATGGACCAAGACTAGTAGATACTCTTATTAGTGCAGAAAAACATAGTGTTGATGGTCACTTTCCTGTTAACCCTTACAGAAAACTTTTAGTATGTGATTTATTGCCTCTTTTAGCCAATGAAAAGGTTAAAGTAGATTTGTCATCAAAGTTGTTACAAAAGCTGCTTCATAAAGCAATTGAATTTTATTTTTGTTACTTAGGACTGAACACAAATACTATTCAAGATACAGAAACAAAAATTGAAGATCCTTGGACTAGTCTTTTTGGTGTAATTGAATTTATTGGTTCCCAGCTGAACTGGGAACCCTATCTAACAAATTTTTCAACAAACTGGACTAAAGAAGGTTACTGGCAAAAAATAGTATCCTTTTGCCAATCAAAATCAAAAAGCTACCCTCTAGAAGATAAGCAACTTTTATTTTGTTTATCAATATTTTTTGTTTACTGCTTATTTGAATATAATAGTAGCTTAACACCAGAGTCTAGTCCTGGTGAAACTCCTACTTCATATATTATGATAGAGGCATTTTCTGATTCAAGTTTACCAAATTTGGTAACAGAAACAAAAAGTAAAAAGCGTAAAAGTGATTCAGACATGTCCCACTATTCAAGTCCTTGTGTTACCGTGGAAAAACCTCAACTCAAAAACATTCAAAGTAACTTTATGGTATGTATGAACTGTTGGGATTTACTAAACTCTTCGGAAAATTTACAGAGAGAGTTTATTAAATTGAATGCACATTTGAAGCTTGATTCATTATTATCAGGATTTGTCATTGACTATGCATTGTATAAAGGATTATACGATGAAGCATTAATGTTTTTACACAAAATAACTGACAATAATGTATTGCTACAAAAGTATATACGAATAACTGGTATCTTGTACAGCAAAAAAAACTTCAGTGCTTGCTTAGAACCAATAACTTTAGCACTGCCTCTGCTACCTAGTAATATAGGTAGCTTGGGTAATAACTTGATCATAGGTGGTTATCAAAAACATTTACATTATTTGCCTATTACAAGAATGAATGTCCTGCAATATTTAGTTAAGGTATTGTTAAGGTGCATTAAAGAAAACATGCCCAAACACAATTACACTGATCTAGGCATTGGTCATATATTTACATTGACACAACTAGACTGGCCCCAGGAAGAAGACTTTATTCCCCCTTTATTGGAACAAATTCAACAATGCAGATCATTTCAATACCATTTATTTCAAAGTTATATAATTAATGTTGACATATTAGAAGAATTAACTTATTTATGGACAAGCCAAGGTGGTCAAATTCAATTAGATATTCTTCCCCATTTAGGACAAAGAAGAATAGGAACAAGGGGGGCTGATAAAGGGGTGAAAGAAGAAATAAAACAAGCAATTCGTAGGCAAATATCTAGGAGTAACGAGAAGCTAGATGAATTATTAATTAGTTTTATAATGAATGAGAGAACGCAAATACTACAAAGTTTGATGTAACAAGATTTATTTGTAAATAAAACCGGTTTTTAAAAATTGTCATCCATTTTTTCGCAGCACAAAGCTGTCTTTAAACAAACATTTTTATAATGCTGATAGTAGGAACAGAATAAAAGTTCCAACAAAGTTTATACAGACACAGCAGATAATGAAGCTACCTGGTAATAAGGAACATAAAAAAGCAATCAATACAAACACGATATATTTGATGAATCATACTTTTTGTTTGGTAAGCATATGGGCTAAGGACGATCCATCTTTGGATTGAAAAATGTAAGTAATAAATGGACAATTTCAATAGTGAAAACAAATTTATTGTTAATATATCAACAATAAGCACTAATAATACATTGCAACAAATTAATTTTTCTCACTAAAATCTGGATTAAAAGCTTTAAACATCCATCTTCTTTCTATATTGGCGCCTATACCAATCAATTCTTGTTTAAAAACCGTAGGAAACCTACCTAACAGAGATTCAATTTCGGCCGGTCTAAGATTCGATTCAATTTTACTGACATACGACCAAATGTAATCCAAACCGGCTCCAAATGGATGTACATTCAAAAAAGTTGAGATTATTCCTACTAGTTTAGCATCGCTTTCTGTAAAATTTTGAACGCTATCACTGGGGCTTTCACCTATACTAATTGAATCACATTGTTCATTATCACTACTATCTATTATGACTATTTCTTTATCACTAAGTCGTTTTCCTCTTTCGATTCGAAGCTTCAACTGCAGATCTTTAACTTTCGCTTCTTCTTCGTTCTGTCTCTTTTTGGCGTCGATTAGTTGTTGTTGCATGCCGTGCAAAGTTTGCTGCAGCATTTTGAACTGTTTTTCCTTTTCATCCATGTCTTTCTTATAGTCTGTTTTTAGCACTTCCACCTGAAAAAGTGTCTGTAATTAAAGTATTGAATAAAAAATGTTAATTTTGTTTAAAATAGTTCCAATTGTAAAACAGTATATTCTATTTTTACCTCATTTTTGTATGCTTCTATTTGACATCTCAAACTATTATTTTCATCCCTGCACGTTTTATCTTCGATGGTCAAGTCGGCCTTTTGTTTCTTTTTCGACGGTTCTTCATCGTCGGATACATCCATTTCATCGTCGTCTTTTTCTTTGGGGGTTTCTTCTAGCTGAATATTTTTTATTTCCTGCAAATATTGGATTGAATGATGAGATGTCTAGCAGTTAATGTTCCATAAAAACTACTTTTAAAAATACACAGATATACGAATATTTTCAACACATCATCTAAATGAGATATTTTTGAGTTTTATTAAAACTGGTCGAGTTCAACAATCTTGAAACCAACACAAAGATGTGCAAGATACAGGAAGTATCTGATGGATTCTAGTAGACAGGAAAGTAGTCCAAGAAAAGCCCAGAAATAAAAAAATGAAGCTCACTGAAAATGTAAACTCCTGGTACTGGAGGTAATGGAGGATTTCTCCAAGTAGGATCTTGCGAGGAGGATATATCCAAGAAGGATCTTATGAAAGGGCTGTTAAGACTGATATGTGCAACCAAGAGTACAAAAAGCCGAAAGGACGGGGGACTTGAAAGCATAACTGGATGTATTGTAAATCAACCAATAATGCAACACAAAGTAACTTTAGGTAGATAGTTTGGCAAATTAATCTGAAGCTACGGGGCATCGGTAAGAGTCGAGGAAACATGTGCATATCTGTCATAAACGTACAAATGGTGTACGGTACCTATTTTACCAAGTAAAACTGAAAATACAAAGGTCACTGACAATACCAACGCCACTGGATAAATCAATATCAGTCAATTGAGAAAGTGAGAGGGGAGAACACACGCACGTGCTTGCCAATAAGAAGTCAGCTGTCTATAAAAATCACCAATTATGTATTTCGTAGGGTGTGATAATTATGGTTTTCATACAACGCCGCCAGAACTTGAAGAAGCCCATAACAAATTTGGAAAAGTGCTAATTTTTTTAAAATCCAAGGGAACAAGCACATGAAAGAATTAACGTTTAATCATATTGTTAATAATTAAAAGTCCCTTTTCTAATTATTATCACTACATACTTAGCACTTTAGCTTCTTCATAGTTAAACGTGGCAATATCGAATGTTTTCGACCGCATTCCTTTCACGGCTTCAGATAAACTTGCCAAAGTATACATTATCTTCAGAGGAGTATTAAATTGAAAAACTCAAACAGTTTTAGCAACCCCATTGAAAATATATTTACTTATAATGAATGATTAGATATATAATTTTAAATGTATTTTAACCTGTTGGAAAAATATTAATAAAATGAAACTGATTATGTGAATGTCCTTTAATTTTTTTGATATAATTTTTTTAGTCCAATAAACGAGGGGTTTTCTATCTGTTTTTTTCGACTGGGTGCTCTTACCGACGTAAAATTCAGACAAAAAGTTGGAAAGCAACTAAATAATCAAATTCTATATTTGGATTTATTACATAACTATGAAATTACAGAAGTTATCACTGAAAATACTCTGGAAGCAACTGGTGATCCGGAGGGTGACAAAAGGGGAGGTTTTTTAGGGGTTAAAATAGCTCCAGACAGTAAGACCATATTTATTCTATATATTTTGGTCCACAGTTTCCTCATTTCTAAGCATAAGGGTTGGTTTCATCCCCTAAAAATAATTAACGCATATAGGATTTGATCTAGAGAGAGAAAAATAAACCAAATTCCAAATTTTCATAAAAATCAGTAGACCCAGCTGGAAATCGTAGTTCATATATTTTGTCCTCGTTTATTGGACTATTTGCAGATCGTCGATATCATCTTTAGGCTGACTGACTATGTTTATGTCGACTTACCTTTCCTTACCTTTGAAAATTTGATTTGTTTTTTTCATTTTTAAGCTCTTAGTAAAGTGAACTGATTTATAATATATAGTGAACATTTAGTTAATCGAGAATTAGAATAAACTAAATCTAAGCATGCAAAAAAACCTTGGACTATCAAATTGAAACAAACAGTTCAAAAACAAAAATGACGTTTTCCATTCCACTTCCACTAGTAATAATAATAATAATAATTTATTGTCCAACAGAAAATCCATTTACAGAACAGGAATATTATTAGAAAGTAGCAACATAAGTAATATAATATTAGCAATCATTTATAGTATATAATATACAAATTATTAAAAGTAATACAAAATAGAGAAAACTATAAAAACTGATAAAATAACTGAATTGTGATTTATCTATAATATAACAAAAATATTACAAATAATGTAATTATTTTATACAACCATTAATTAAAAAACCTACCCTAACTGTAAATTAAAATAAAAATTCTGATTAGATTTATCAATAATGTGCATTAGTGAATTGAAGTTAAGGTCACAGTCATTTGCAATATGATTAAAATTTGAGCATATCATGTGTAATGGAGAATAAGAAAGAATGTTAGTTCTTGCATTGCCACAGTAAAAAGTGAGATTACGATGTGAGTGCAATCTTGGAATGAGGAAATTCAGCTGACTTAATAAATTTGGAGAGTCAATACAATTATGATTCAACTTAAACAGAAAAGCTATACCACTATTTATTCTTCTGAGTTGCAAGTAGTCAATTCCAAAACGATCTAGCAGAACCGATTGTTCAATCCCCCTTTCGGGGTAAGTACCATCAATCCTACTAGCTAAAAATTTCAGAAATCTCCTCTGAACGGTCTCTATCAAATTAATGTGATTTAGGTAATACGGACTCCACACAAGAGAAGCGTATTCAAGTTTTGATCGTACTAGAGCGAAAAATAGTGTTTTCAATGCATCTTCATTAGAGAACAATTTGAAGTTCCTGATTATGAATCCAAGGGATTTAGTGGCTTGGGAGCAGATACTATTTGTATGTTTTATAAAATCCAATTTATTATCAAAAGTTATCCCCAGATCTCTAACCTCAGTACATCTAGTTAAGTCCACTTTATCGATTTGGTAATTGTAAAAGACGGGATTAGATTTACGGCTGAAGGTACATACTTTACATTTACTTAAATTTAGAAACATGCAATTTCTTGTACACCATTCATTAACTTTCTCTAATTCCAATTGGAGCAAGTGACTATCAGACTGAGATTTTATTTCTAGAAATATTTTTAAATCATCAGCAAATAATAAATTTTTAGATTGTAACGTAATAGAAAGGTCATTTATAAATAGCAAAAACAATAAGGGACCTAGGTTGGACCCTTGTGGAACACCTGACGTTGGGGAGTAGGTTGTAGAGGAAAACCCATTATAATGTTAGACTCCGTTTTACATAAGAAGAAGCCATTTGAAGTTGCAGTCGTATGCGCGAGCTTGTTGTCAAAAACAGGAGCGGGTAAACATACAACACGGCTCTTTCAACTGCACATGACTCAAGACTTGCTCAAGATGTGAAAAAGTGGTTAAAACTACATATTCCACCCACCACGTCAAATTTAGTAGTTGAGGTGTAGCGCAGTTGGTAGGGTATTGAGCTTACAACTCAGAGGTCGTAGGTTCGAAACCCGGTTAGGTGCTGGTTTTTTTAGTTTTTTTTTTTTTAGTTTTTTATTTCTTATTTTCTGATATTTCTATATTTACACTTTGATCAACCGGGTTTGGGCCTGGGTTTTTTTTTAGTTTTACATTTCCGATATTTACATATTTATTTCAATATTGTTATGTTACTACTAAATTTGGCAAAGTCTTGAGTCATGTGCAGTTGAAAGAGCCGTGTTGTATGTTTACCCGTACCTTCAAAAACCAGCGCCATATTGTAAAATTGACATTCGACTTGAAATCAGTAGCGTGACGTTTTCACATTTTGTAGGTTAACACAAAATTAGAATCTGTCAGCCTTGACTGTAGATAAACTTTTCTAGGAGGCATGGTTTTAGATCAAATAAAACGCACTACTTACTAGCTCTTGAAATATTCAGTAAATGATTACTTCAAACACAACCCCAAATGTCAATAATAAAATGGCTGTTCGCCTTAAACATCGTTTGTAACGCCAATGGCATGAGCGACATAGATAAACACGACCGATTTTGGTTTCTGCGCAAGACAGTTTGCAAACTTCACGTGGCTTCTTCTTGAGTGAAACGGAGTCTACATTAAGCGCTGTGTCAGACGATCAAATTAGCGTTAAACTGACCAAGTAACACAATAAGCATCTAAGTAGATTTAAAATCGATTTTTGTGTCACTATTGATAAGTAATAGCTGCCTAAAGGGAGCGCGCGGTTTGGCCTTAAAGTAGATTTTATAGCTTATAAGCAATTCAACCTGTAGGCCTCAATAGCCATAATTGGCACCAAAAGAGCACCTAAAATGTATAAGTTTTAGCATTTTATCCCACGACAAGGCCTGATAAAGAGACGTGGTCCTAGAACCAGGAAGGTGATCTTTCGTGTCTATAGTTACTTCGTTGAAACTTTCAGCAGCGTTACTACTTTTATATTGATCTGTAATACACACTCGTTCGTCCAAATTTGCGTAGTTTGGTAATTTTTTTAACATTTCATTCTTTTTCTCCATGATCTATAATGATTTCAACTTACAACTGAATTGAGATTTGTCTATGGCGGCAAAAGTGCTAGCGCCGGCCCTGCACATTACTTGGAAAACGTCATAATTTTAAGCAATGCTAAAATTTATTTTCTTTGCAAATTAAATTTCACATATAGTCCAGTAAATGAAGGAGGAAAAAAAGGCAAAGTTAACATTAATGACGCCCTGTTTTCATCTTCCGGTTGGAAGTTGCATTTGGTACCTCATTAAACATGAGACCAAGCTCTGCATGAAAACTCGTGCGAGGGCGGAGAAAATGGCCCCAAAAGGCCAGGAAAATAGGTTTTCAGCCAATATCTCCTAAAATATGGCAGTTAGAGATTTTCGGTTCAGATAAAAATTGAAGTTCAGCTAATTTTCTACAAAAATGGTCCTTATGATTTTTTTCGCAACATTAATATTTTCTGCAAAAAAATCGGGTTGGAAAACCGGAAATTTTGAAATATGCAAGTTTTGTACAAAATTTGAGCTGGGGGTGTTGGAAATCCATTATTTCCAATGTTTTGGATTGTGGAAACCAATTGTAGATGGCGCCACCACATTTTACAGATTGGGAAAATCCTCGGTGCCATAAATGAGAAACCTTGTAACCAGACACTTTTGATGGATATTTATGTTTCCGAGGATCTTGTTTTCCTCTCAGAAGAGGCCTCGAGATATGCTTATTAGGAAAACGGACTATAAGATTAATTCTAGCGAGATGGACTTCACCAGTGGACCTGAATCTAGCAACAATCAGCTTTGCACATGTGGCAAAATACTGAAGTTCATTAGGTTTTTGGTGAGGAAAACTGAAAATGCCTTAAGAGTGAAGAATATTTACCCATAATACTCAGCAACAATTCCTTGCAGATTCTCCGCAAATTTTTTTGCAACCAGACTGATTGAGTTTTTGGAATAACGAGTTATAAACGTTCTTCATGTTTCATTTATTATAGAAAAATATATATTTTTTTATTTATTTATCAACGGGAGAACCCAATATGTTGATACAAGAATAATACATTATAGACTAAAATGTTACATCGAAAATTTTCAACAAAAGTACAAGAGATTCTCGGGTTAGTTGACCGTGAATTGATGAAAAAAGTATATAGAAATACATTGCAATTATGACATAAATCTGTTCGTCACCAGTCATCATCTGATTCTTGGTCAAGAACTTCTGGGTCTAGAGGTCCCTCTAGCTCTACCCCGTCAACAACTTCTTCTAAGTCTACAGTTTCCTCTAATTCTACCTCTTGGGATAACATATTATCCCTGTCTTTATAATTCGAAAAACGTCAATATTTATTCAATATTCTTCACTTTTATGACTTTTCTCTCTATAATTGACAATAATATTTATCAAAATAATGACAGAAAAAAAAACACATTTATGCCTCCAAGCGTGGCCGTATGGTTTGTAACAGACGACACGAGCGCCACGTAGAGCACACGCGCGGCGAACGACGGAGGAACGAAAGTAATAAAGTATAGCGTATACATTTAGATATACTGGTTTTTCCCCGGAGTATCAAAGGTATGACTTATATACATCGATGGAAAGGTGGGAATTCCCCCGTTACACTAGTTAAGGTGTTAAAATGTTAGAAATAAAGAGCAGGGAGAAAAAAACAACCAAAAAAGTGCGTCTTTTCCTTGAGCCCGCGTTTTCTAATTTTATCGAAAAATGGACGACTTCGTCAATAAAAGTAATTGCACAATCGAAAAGTAGACATTCTTAGCTTTCAAATGATGTATCTTAGAGACCAATCGGATCATGTATAAATTTTTAATTGATGGTTGTTCACAAAATTTCCCCGCGCTCCAAAAACAGCAAAAATTTGTGATTCAATAAACAACGATTAAATGAAAATTTAAAAAAATTAGGGTATACAAATCTCAGATATGACAAAGGACCTTTTTTTTTTTTTTTTTTTTCCATTTTGGGAGCCGTTCAGATGCCGGGAGCACTGCAGCCTATTGGCTTATTGTACTCTGCTCCCATATTTAGTCCACCCATCCAGTTATCCCCGTACCTTCGAGTAGACGGTATAGGTCCATTGGATGTGTGCCATATACTTCAGGTGGCACATTGGCCTCTCCGAAGATTGCCCGTCTCCTCGAGTGCAGTGCCTCACAGTCAGACAAGATATGGGTCACGGTCTCGTTCTCCATGCCACATAGTCTGCAGCTGAGGTCCCCGTTATATAACCCCATTTTATGCAGGTGATCTTTTAACGGGGTATGACCTGTTAGATAACCTGCAATAATTCTTAGCTTATTCCTGCTGATATTCAGTAGTTCTTTGGCCCGCTTTGCACATGTGTCACCTATGAAGGTTTTGCTGTGTACCTGTTTCGGAGTGTTCCTCCAATGAAGTCTATGTTGGCTTTGTACCCATTTTTGTATTTGCGCTCGGACTACCTTTTTTGTGGTCCCAAGAGCTGGTTCTGGTCCAACATATGCTGTTGCTGAACCTCTTTTTGCGAGTTCATCAGCTTGTTCATTTCCAGAAATACCATTATGTCCCGGCACCCACACCAATCTTACTTTAATGTGGTCTGCCAGTTCATTTAGTTCTTTCTGACATTCTTCTACTAGTCTGGATGTTACCTTGCGGCTATTTAAAGCCGCAAGGGCTGCCTGGCTATCAGTTAGTATGTTTATCCTATGAGTGTCAGTCCTATATTTGTTAATTCTGACACATTCTAGGATGGCATAGATCTCTGCCTGAAATACAGAGGTATGTTTGCCTAGTGAGAAAGATCCTTTTGTGTTTCTCTTTTCACTGTACACTCCTGCTCCTGTTCCTTCCCCTGTCTGTGATCCGTCTGTGTACCAGGTCTCTCCTCGGGGAAGTTTCAGTCTGCTTGGGTCTTGCCAGTCCTTTCTGTGAGGTATTTCTACCTCATATT
Source organism: Galerucella calmariensis (assembly GCA_910591675.1). Taxonomy (NCBI): domain Eukaryota; kingdom Metazoa; phylum Arthropoda; class Insecta; order Coleoptera; family Chrysomelidae; genus Galerucella; species Galerucella calmariensis. The sequence goes on along the minus strand of CAJUYG010000013.1, from coordinate 52,306 downwards.
TAGGGCTTGGGAGAAGTTTAGTGGCCATATAGTCTGTTTTCATATCTAAAATGGCTTCACTTATGATGTCTTTAACAGATGTGTGTCCTGATCTAACTATTTTGTTGCTCAGATTATCTTGCTGCCTAAATAGTCCCATCCTTGCTTCCCCCATTATCACGAGGTGTAGTGGAGGAAGGTCGAATAAGGCTTCTAGTGCTGCCGTTGGCGTGCTTCTCATGCATCCTGCAATGCTGAGACATGCAAGTCTTTGCACCTTGCCCAGTCTCATCATTGCATTCTTTTGTGTCGTCTTTGTCCACCAGACCAAAGACGCAAAGGACCTTATGAGAACCCATAATCAAGAAAATTTTGAGTAAATTAGTGCAATACAAAAAAATAGGAACAAATTTCTGGCGAGGTCAAAATTGCCCGGGAGCAGAAAGTTTGACCCGTGTTCCGATAATATGGCCAAAAGAGTCAAGCGTGACTCAATTCACAGGGTATGATAGCAGCAGAATTCCTCTTTCACATGAACTTTGAATCATGAGAAAATATGCATTTTTCACAAAGTTATTGAATAATTTGTCCCCCCGCTGATGTGTAAATACACGGACTGCGCTCTCCAGCATACAGCACAGAAGCTCATTATTTGAGGTGCGCTTGGTGCCGTTTTTCTCGAAACCGGTCAAATTTTCGAGAAAAATCATAAGGACCATTTTTGTAGAAAATTAACTGAACTTTAATTTTTATCTGACCCAAAAATCTCTAACTCGCATATTTTGGGAGATATTGGCTGAAAACCTATTTTTCTGGTCTTTTGGGGCCATTTTCTCCGCCCTCGCACGCGTTTTCATGCAGAACTTTGTCTCATGTTTAATAAGGTACCAAATGCAACTTCCAACCGGAAGATGAAAATAGGGCGTCATTAATGTTAATGTTTTTCCTTTATTTACTGGATTAATATCAGAGCGATTAGTGTTAGTGAAATTATCAAGACATAAAACAAAAGAAAAAAAACTGACATTGACCGTCCAAGGTGGTACCTACCAATGACTGCTTTTTCCAAGTCTCTATGTTCTTTCTCTGAGCCTTGGTGAAATGGTCCCATACTTTCTTGTGACACGCCGCAGAGAACAATCTCTCAATTTGATCGACTAATAGCACACGCAAAGAGTTTTATTAACACCTTTAATAAATACCATGAAAAAACCAATTGTCCCACTTTGTTTTAATACATTTAGGCGATCGTTGTTCAATCATATAAGACAGAATACTAACTACTTTATTTTCACTAAATTCCTAGAGAAAATGCGAGTAGCGACATCTCTCCGCATAAAATCGTACGTATTGCACCGTTTTATGTATTAAAGTTCTTCCAGAATACATAAAATCATAAGTGTTACATAATATGGTTGGACTCGCATTGAATAGGATTCCAATATGGACTTAATGAATTTGAAAAATCAAAGTTACTAATAATATAAGAGAAACAGCAAATGTTTCGTATACCAAAATAGGTGTACCCACAATTTTGTACAATTATAACTAGCAATTTACGAGATAATTGGCTGTTTTCAGACTATTGGTCCACTCTGTATAGTTCTTAATGCAGTAATATTATTGAGCTTATCACTAACTAACATTTTTCTCATTTTGTTTCAAGTAGTTTTTGGAACTTTAGTTCTTTACGTCAGGTTATGTTTGAGCGACCGCGTGAGAGTCTGGATTGCTTACTACTCGACCACCGAGGAATATGCAAATTGTTTATCTATAACGACAGATGTATTACATAATTTTTGCTTAAAAGGAACTAAAGTTCCTACCGTGTGTCCCGCGACACGTTCTACCTTTTTTATTTTAGTTCCGGTATAGGTTTTTTATTCCTTCTAGTTTCCTTGTTTTTATCAAACCCTCTTTTAGTCCATACAACAGCGTAATCTTCACTATATTATTAGTCTTCTAAGTGCGATTGAAACTATTTCTCAATTTTTTTGGAAAATTCACATTAAGTAAGTGTAAGTTCGTTGAAATCAACTTAACGTTATTTTAATATTTAAGTTACTATGCTCAAGAATGTAAAAAAGTTCATTGAACCAACTTATAGATATTAAAACGTCGCCCAATGTATTAAACGCAATTTTATGAACGTAACAGGCTTTTATAAAAAGTATTTCTATGGTTACAACATAAATACAGTGGAACACTTGATATTGTTATGAACTACACTCCTAAATTTCCCAAAAAGTTGAACCACTTCTTCATGAAAATGCCTTGAATGCTACAATCAAATAATTTCCTTGAATGCTTTCAAAATTCTATAGAAGCCGCATAATACAGTTTACTATTTGAATGTCTTCTACCTTTTTCCCAAGACTGCCTAGAAGTTTTGTATGAATTTACTTTTTCATGGTCAAGATTAGGATCAAGCCTTTGTAAGAGAATATTTTCAATATGTAGTTGCTATTGCTTTTGCTGTAAGTTATGAAAATAAATACCAAATTTGTAAAAATTGAAATACATTTTTCTTTAAATCAAAAGAAATTATTTAAAAGTAGCGGCATATAATAAGCAGTTTTGCCCAAAACGGAAATTTTTATGATTGCCGAAATAAGTATACCTACAAACTTCTACCTACAAACTTCAACCCAAATGCACTTTACTCACCTTCTAAAAAATACTTCTTGCTTACCACCATCGAGAATCTGAACTATATTATTGTTCATATACTATTATATCTTACAAAATTTAATATTTTATTGGACATACTGTATTTATTACAATTTTTTACAAAGGATAGGCTTGGGAATATTTTTTATATTTCATGTTATTGGAAAAACTTTTTATTTTTTCATTTTAAAAATATTATGGATATAAACATAAGCATTCTTGTATGTACAAAATAAAATTATTTGTGTACTATTTACAATCAAATCATACAACTTCCAACTTTTAAGCAAGTTTTCAATTATTTTTTAAACAATATTTGATTCAACTCGACAGCAAACTTTAAAAGTTTTAGGTATACTTATTTGAAACCGATTTTAGAGAAACATACTTACACAACATAAACAGGTGAACCCTAATGTATATCCGTTTTTATTTCAGAGTTTCTCCAACATTGTCCATAATTTATTTTTTTCTAAATTACCAGATTACAACTCGTGAAAACAGTTCATAATATTTATATACATTTGAGATTGACATTGAGATTGACCCCTTTACCGTTACCACAAATATTAACCAAAGCTTTCCAACTATATTGTACCACAGCAACTACCTTAAAAGTGATATGTACAAATTAATCAACTCATTTTATTTTCAAATAAAAACACCAGGACCAAAGTTAGTTGAGATATTTATAAAAATCCCTTTTGAATTGAGTATGCTTAACATGTCATTTTATTTATATACAACAAACTAATTTTTCCTTCTTACTAGGTGGTATAAATAAATTAATAACAAATTTCAGAGCAGAAATATAATATTCATTACTTAACCAGAATCACCAATTATATTTGCTTCATGAGAAGTTAATTTCTTATTTATTTATTTTATTTGTATTTACTTTTATATAATCAATATCAAAAGCAGATAAGAATACATGTAACAACTTACCTTTACATGATTTACAGACTGAATTTATTAAAGACAATGTTGGAGTAAATTTAAGAACCTCCAAAACAAATGAACTGTAGCTATTCTATCAATTGAGTACTTACATTGCAAGAATATACCCTGCATTCGTCCCTTCATTATTTCTTTGGCTTTCCTCAATTCATCTTCATATTGACTTTTTTCATTGAGTAATCGTCTTACATGAGAGTTTGTTGACTGAATCATAGAATAAAAATTATTGGAGTTTCGTTTACTACAATCTCCTCTTTCCAGCCATGTTATGACAGTCTAAAAACAAATAAATTAATGTACCTGCCTAAATAGATTTACAACAATAACCTTTATGCAACAATTTTGTAAGCAAATGTAAAATTGAAAATGTATGTACCGTTACAAAATAATACACTAGTATAAACAGTATCTAGTACAAAAGCTTACCTGTACTGCTTTGGTGAAAGTTTCATCTTGCTTGATTTTTTCAGCAATAGCTGTAGCTTCATGGTCAGTATAATGAACAACAGGAGGAGGAGAAGGTGGTCTCAATCTTTCTTCTTCCATTCTTTCTCTATGTCGCTGTTCTCTTTGTAACTGTCTTTGTCTACATTCCCATTCATACTGATCATCCCTTGCCTATTACAAAATTAAAATACATAGCCCTACATGTGAAATAGTAAATAATAAACATTTTACCTGTGCATAATCAACATGTAATCTTCCTGTATTACATGCATCTGTATTAGAACCAATTCTGACTCTATACCCTGATAAGAAAATGGCAGCATCAACTGATGCTTCATACACAAACCTCAAATGACAAAAATTCTTTTTGCTTAAACGCAATGTTGTAATTTCCCCACATCTTTCAAATATTTCCATTATAATTTCTTCAGTCATATTTTCAGGTAGGCCTCCCACAAATACAGTGCGGCATCCAGGGGGTCTATCTCTAATGGATGGTAGTGGTGCATTTGGATTTGGAGGAAATAGAGTACATGATTTACAATGAATAATTTCTTTTGATGGATTTATGATCATTGAAGGATCAGAAGGAATTGTGTTTGGGTCTGTCGTTAACATAGGTGGTATCATACCATAATTGTTCATTTGCATTATATTGGGATCCACTAACATATTCATCCCCACCATAGGAAACCCCATACCTAACAATTTTAAATTATATAATACTGATATATATTCAAAATTTTAGACTTACCCATTACTCCCCCCCACATATTTGGTGGCCCAATGCCTGGACCATTTGTAATAGGTACTACATCCTGAGATACATTTGAATCTGAATCTAATGATTTATCTGTGTCTCTTCTATCTCTTACATTGTGATTACCAGCTCGAGGTCTTTTATCTGAAGGACTTTGGCTGGAATCATCACTATCTTCCACTGGTCTAGATTTATTTTTTGAAAATTCTACTGCAATATCATTGATAACCGTATTAAACATTTTAAAAGTTGCTAACTAATATATAGTAAGGAACATTAAATACTTTGTACTCTGAAAGCGATTTAGCTAAATATATGGTTTCATACTAACTAATTAAAACATTGATTGTTAATTTTAGGCGATTTCGGACCGCTTTGGTATTCCACTTTGACGTCGAGCTAACTGGTAACCTTTTGGTCTGTCAAATGTGTCAAATCACATACCGAGATCTGCAGATCTATGATCTGCAGCACACAGATTCAATCCTTGTCCAAAGTAGTTTTTGTCTTGCTTTTTACTTGTTTTAGCCAATTGGCCAATATTCTAAAATCTTTCATGTTATATCTGTTTCTATCAACTATCTAACCAAACGATTTGTCATTGTCATACCGGTGACTTAGGACCCATTAAGACCTACCATGGCTACCATGGAGGAATAAATAAATAATTTATTTCTATGCACAAACAACACTTCACAGACAATTATTTATTTCTATGTATATATCTGTGGTATATATATTTTATGTGATGAGTGTTCTCTCTGCTACTCTGTTTTAGACTGTTTTTACCATGGAGAAATTTTATTTTGTCTATGGTCTTTACCGTATCTATTTCTGTGACCCCTGAAACGGACGGAAAGTTCGGTTTGAGGCTACCAATTTTGAATTTACCAATGTTACCAATGTGTTTATTTTTCTGCATATCCGCATTTATGTTACCTATGAATTATGATCCGCATTTCTAGTTGAATTTTTACGCCGGTAATCCAAAATTCACCCGTCTGTGTATTTCTACCATTGATCTGGTTTGATTTGTACTTTATGTTTAAATGTTGTCTTTTTTTTGCAATAAACTACTATAATAGAGGTAGGTAATAAACTGTTAGTCTAGAAATGATTTACCGATAACCATAGGTAATGCAACTCCAATTTTTCATAACCATTCTATTCTTGTTTTAAAATACGAACGAAATCTAGAAGTTTTGGTAATTTTCGTGATTAAAAACAAACTTCACTTCGTAGGAACTGCAAAAAGTTCAACCTAAACATCATGGAGACTAGATATAGTATGGATATAGTCTCCATGTTAAACATAATCACTTAGCAAGCACAATAACTAAAATTATTATGTAGAATAAAATTTCTTCTTATCCCTTCTCCAAGTTATATGTTATATGACGAATTAAACATGATTCAATAACTTTTTTTTAGTTTAAGCTTATTCTCTGACACTATGGATTTATCAAAAATAAATGATATCAAGATATCAACATTTATAAACCCACATTTATTCTGGATAATTTTAAAGAATGAAGAAAGGGGGAAACTTTTAGATACTGTAAATAAGCAAATGCAAGAATGTGTAACTTTAATAAGTAATTCTTTGAGTCATTTTGAAAGTGGAGAGGTAAATATATTTATATATTATAATATTCAATGCTTGGTTTACTTACTAAATAAGAATGATATTATATTTGTTTTAAAATATATATTAATATAATGCTATTTAAATAAGTACTATCATTTGGAGCCTATAATATATTGTATATAAAAAAAGGCTTAACAATCACAATTTAAAATCATATTTGGAAAAATTTTACTATGTAGTTTTATTCTTTTGTCCAATTCTGCTATCTAAAGTGTAATTCTAGATTGTTGCTGCTCAAATTGATAACAAACTATATAGGGCTATTATAGAAGACATCATTCCTCAAAACCATTCAAAGCCTCTATATCTCTTGTGGTTAATTGATCATGGAACGATGAGGGAAACAAGTTGTATATTCAAACTCCCATCAAAGGCAAGAAAAAATCCTCCTTTAGCTTTACAAGCTAGCTTAAACAATGTTAAATATATCGAACAAGTAAGTTTATTTTAATGATAATTTATTATATGAAATAAGGTCAGAGTTAGTTCAAAAAAATGTTTCTTTGAGGTTTTTGAGAGGAACAAAGCAAATGGGATTAAAACTTCAGATCAAAATTGATAATATATGATGCAAACTGGCTTAGTTGCAATCTTTGTAGTATTCTAAAATATTCTTTTTTAAAATTGTAATGAACATATTTGTATAAAGCACATCTAACTATATCCAAATTATTTTTTAGATATTGGATTATAACTCCATGGGTCAACTAACTAATACTAAGAAAAGTATATCTAATCCAACTCCAACTTGTCGCAAAGAGACAATGGACATTCTATTTAGTGGTCATGATTTCAAATTTAGCTTTGAAAATAGGGAAGGTGGTATTGTCTTTGGAGATATTTTATTTAAAAACAAGGAAAATGAAGAGAATTCTCTGAGAGATTGTTTGATAAATGCTGAAGTTATTGTTAAAAGTTCATTTGAAGGTATTCTCAAGCTTGAAGTGATTTTTTTATGAATTGTGTTTTGTAGTTAAATAATAAAGTCTTCAACCAAAATAGATGTGTTATTTTTATATAAAATATATATAAATAAATACACCAATTGATCCAATTAAATTAATATTTTGTTTGTAAAAATTTGAATAATCTGCTTGAAACTGAATCTAAAATCTAATTTTTTGTTTTAGATGCTGCAGATTTTATTAATGATTACAAAGAAAGTCATCTCATGATAATTTCTAAAATCTGTCAAAAAGAGCCATACCTTTTGGAAACTGAAATAAATAAGAATGTTGAGGCATCCTGTATGTCCATAGTTTCCAAAATTCTTGAGGAGTTTCAATATAGTGATGTATTATCCTTTGAAGATGAGGTGAGTAAAACTTTTAATTTAATGTAGTCAAATAATAAATTAACATTTTTCCTTTTTGCTAATTTCAGATGTCTGAGCCTCTATGGCTCAATAAATCAAAAAATGCAAATACATCGTTAGATAGCACAATGTCTGACAATGAATCTTTTAAGGAAAAAAAATCAAAGAGAACTCGGTTGTTAGAAAAACTGTCACAACACCAAAGTTCTTCAAAGTTGAATGAAAGCATTACTTCTGCATCAGCTGATGAAACAAGTGGTAACCAAATAATTTCAGATAAGAAACCAAAATCTATTTCAAAAATAAAACAATTGTGTGAAAGAATGAAGAACCATAAAAATGTCAAACCAAAATATAATGGTATGTGTTAATTATTAAATACAAATAAAAGTGCTTCTATTTAAAAGTTAATCGAGAGTTTCTTTTTAACATTCTGTATATAATTAATTTTGATTCTACAGATAATTATTTTTTAAGTAAGGGAGAGAGGCATAACTAATATATTTAATGATTGCCGCCAAAAGGGAAGACCATATACTTTGAGACAAACTATACCACTTTATCCACATGTCAAAACACTTTTTGATGAAATCTGATTCTAAATGACTGTGATTGTGGATAAAACATTGTATCACATTTGTGTTTAAGAAAATTAAACTTGTCTGGATAAACCACTTTTTTTTATTATTGTTGCAATTTTAAAATAAATAAATAAATTTGGACAGCATCACTACTACTTAATCACAGGCTAATTATTGTTATTAGTATCTTCTACTTGTAAAAAATTTAGAAAATAGAATATTTTTTTGATAGCAGCAGCTGGAATGCTACTAAGTTGTTATAAATAAAAAATATTAAAAAACATTGTGGTTTAATTTTAATAGCTAGTGCCCAGAAAAAACTGCTTGAAACATTTCCATTAAAAAGCAGACAAGATTTGATATAATTTCAAAAAAATCAATGATAATGTTTTGTATTTATATCACTGATTTATTGGCTTTTTGAATTTACAATTTAATACTGCTAAATCATTTAGTATTGACCAAACATGTGAAATGTGTTTTTTAGAATTAGAACTGGCGAAGAAAGGAAAAATTATTTTTGGACCAGCAGGGTCAGAACGAACTCATTTAAATTATAATATAAAATGTAAGTACAAACATATTACTACCCACTCTTCCAAATTTAACTATGCAAATTAAAATATACAGGGTGTTTTCAAATGACACTTACAACGTTTGCATATAGACTCCTCTCGTAAAATTGGACAAAATGATATAGGGATTAAGGGGTCCAGCACATTTACTTTTCGAAATACAGGGTGTTGAAGTTTTAAGAAATTGAATGTTTTAATTCGATAACTTTAAAATGGATGAATAAATTGATTTGACATTAGGTAGGTTGTTTTTAAATGTAAAAGGGCATATTTTGATGGAAAAATATTTTTCAATTTTTGATCCAGGGGTGTACATTTGGAAGACTATGTCACCTTTCCCCTCCCATTTTTTATGGCACTGACATTTGAAGCAATTTTTATTCAATTTTGTATTCCTCAATGGTTTTCACGTGAAAAACGAATAACCTTTACATATCAAAAAATTTGTATTTTTAAAGATATTAAATGATTTTATGAAGTCTGCAAGATCACTTCATAATAATTATTTCAAAAAAAAAATTTATTGTATTTTTTTAATAAATACCAAGTACTTATGGTTGGAATATGTAACAGGAACTAATTTATGAAACAGCAATGCATCTAAAACATTCGGAGAAGATTGTTGAAAATGTTTGTCCAAACTTGTGATTTTATAAAAAAAAAATAGAAAGAATCAATGCAGCTACAGCAATTATTTCCGGCAATCGCCAGTCTTTCCAGGGTATGAGATTTTCAATGAGAAAACGTTGCAAATTATGTATAAATGTAAATGGACAAAATTTTGAACATCTCTTGTAATTTGTTGGCTGCTTAATTCTTTTATTAATAAAAAAGTTTGAACAAATATTCTCAACAATCCTCTCCGAATGTATTAGATACATTGATGTTTCATAAATTAGTTCCTGTTACATATTCCAACCATAAGTACTTGGTATTTATTGAAAAAAATACAAGAAAAATTTATTTTTGAAATAATTATTAAGAAGTGATCTTGCAGACTTCATGAAATCATTAAATATCTTGAAAACTACAAATTTTTTGATATGTAAAGGTTATTCGTTTTTTTACGTGAAAATCATTGAGGAATACAAAATTGAATAAAAATTGCTTCAAAAGTCAGTGGTGTAAAAAATGGGAGGGGAAAGGTAACACATTCTTCCAAATGTACACCACTGGACCAAAAATTGAAAAATATTTTTCCATAAAAATATGCCCTTCTACATTTAAAAACAACCTGACAAATGTCAAATCAATTCATCGATCCATTTTAAAGTTATCGAATTAAGACATTTAATTTACATAACTTCAACACCCTGTATTTCGAAAAGTAAATGTGCTGGACCCCTTAATCCTCATATCATTTGAAAACACTCTGTATATATTTTATACTTAAATTTTCTTTTGAATACCAATATTTTCATACTCTTGAAGAAATAACAGTTGATAACAAGAGTATTTTTTGTTTTGTCTTTGGAATTAGAAAAAGAGGTAAATACAATGCTATTATTTTTTTAGGTATACAAAAAACGGAGCAAAGTTTAGACGAAACTTCCTGTAGTAGAACATACTCAGAAAAGAAACTGAATAAAAATAAAAACTACAGTAGTACTATAACTCCTCCCGAAGAAATGTCTCCAGTTGAACCAGAAACTAGTCCAAAAGAAGTCACACAATCAACCGAGGAGGAATTGGGACTAACTGATGCTGAGTGCAATTCTTCAAAAGAAGACAGTTCTTTATCTGATGTGAATACACAAAATTCCAACGCTGAGTGCCAAAATGATCAACCAGTTCAAACGATGAAAATAAAACCTCACTGTAGCTGTAAACAGTGTAGCATTTGGACAAAAGAAGAGAATGTCTTTCTAGAAAATATGGACGGTGATACAAAAGTTGCTAGAATAGACAATGTTAAAGCCCAATTATTGTTTAAAGAAAATAAAAATGTGGAATCTAGTCTTAATATTTGCTCAATTGATTACGCTTCCATGAAGAAGGTTGAAAAACAATCTATACAAAAAGTTTTGGCACACAGGTGAGTACATTAATTTTATTACTTTTGTTTTTCATAATAATCTTATTTTTCAGCGAAATTGTAGTAAGTCCAATATTTCAAACATCAAAACTTGCTTTCCACAAAAACATCCACATCAACCTTAACAATCTTCAATACAAACAAGCAAAACGTATTCAGGCTTACGCCTGGCCTGCCATATTGCGCAATCAACATGTATTCATGATTCACGGACCTAAAACCGGTAAATCTATGGCTTATATGCCGATTATGTTAACCTTCTTATTGGAAAAGTACGACAGATACCATTCGTTGATAAAAGTCGCTGGAGCTCCGATAGTCATTATATTGTGTGGAAATACAGATAAATGCGAACAATTGTGGGACTTGGCCAAATTGCTAATGGGAAACAAAAAATCGAATATTTCTTTGGTGACCTATCCCCTCGAGCATGTAAATACGGTAAGTTAAAGTACCTTTCAAGTAAGTCAACTCCGCTACTCTTTCTTTCTGAACTCGCACCCATAACTGTTTGCCATCTGTAATTCACTCATACTTTGGCAAGTTTATCTGAAGCCGTGAAAGGAATGCAGTAGAAAACATTCGATATTGCCACGTTTAACTATGAAGAAGCTAAAGTGCTAAGTATATAGTGAGAATAGTTATTAGAAAAGGGACTTTTTTTATCAACAATATAATTAAATGTGGTGATTAAATTGGTGATTTTTATCGAAATTCCTGACCAGCTGACTTCTTATTGGCAAGCGCGTGCGTGTATTCTTCCCTCTCACTTCCTCAATTGATTTATCCAGTGGCGTTGGTATTGTCATTGACCTTTGTTTTTTCAGATTTACTCGATAAAATAGGTACCATACACCATTTGTACGTTTATGAAAGATACCGCCATGTTTCCTCGCCTCTTACCGATGCCCCGTAGCTTCAGATAAACTTGCCAAACTATAGGTAATGAATCCTAAACCGATAAAACATCAATGTTCATTTTCTTTGTCTAAGAACACCAGGAAAATATTTCTTATGTTTTAGAGTCACACAGATATGCTAATCACGACTCCGGAAATTTTGTGCGACTTGTTAAAAAACAATTTTATTAATTTCAAACGATTATGCCACCTAATTATTGAGGATGGTGATACTGTTTTAACAAAATACAAAGATACAATGAGTGCTATATTTGAATTGGCGCAGTCGATGTTGAAGAATCGTTTATCATCCAAAGCTCTGCAATTGATTGTCTGTGCTGAGCACTGGAATTCACAAATTAAATACTTGATGGAAAATTTGCAACAAGTACCTCTGGTTTGTATCGGAAATCCGTTAGAAGCAGCTCTGTATGGACAGGTGGAGATATCCATGAAATTCTCTAATTCAGCACTCAAGGAACAAAATTTAAAACGTAAGCTGGTACAACAATGTGTTTATACAGAGCGTTTTCAAATGACACTTACAACGTTTGCATGTAGATTCCTCTCGCAAAATTGGACAAAATGATATAAGGATTAAAGGGTCCAGCACATTTACTTTTCGAAATAGAGGGTGTTAAAGTTTTGAGAAATTAAATGTTTTAATTCGATAACTTGAAATAGATGGATACATTGATTTGACATTTGGCAGGTTGTTTTTAAATGTAAAAGGGTATATTTTGATGGAAAAATATTTTTCAATTTTTGATCCAATGGTGTACATTTGGAAGAATATGTTACCTTTCCCTTTCCATTTTTTACGCCACTGACGTTTGAAGCAATTTTTATTCAAATTTGCATTCCTCAATGGTTTTCACGTGAAAAAACGAATAACCTTTACATATCAAAAAATTAGTAAGATATTTAATGATTTCATGAAGTCTGCAAGATCACTTCTTAATAGTTATTTAAAAAAAATGTTTCTTGTATTTTTTTCAATAAATACCAAGTACTTATGGTTGGAATATGTAACAGGAACTAATTTATGAAACATCAATGTATCTAATACATTCGAAGAGGATTGTTGAGAATATTTGTTCAAACTTTTTTATTAATAAAAGAATTAAGAAGCCAACAAATTACAAGAGATGTTCAAAATTTTGTCCATTTACATTTATACATATATTTCTCATTGAAAATCTCATACCTTGGAAAGATTGGCGGTTGCCGGAAATAATTGCAGTAGCTGCATGGATTCTTTATTTTTTTTTAAATAAAATCACAAGTTTGAACAAATATTTTCAACTATCCTTTCCGAATGTCTTAGATGCATTGATGTTTCATAAATTAGTTCCTGTTACATATTCCAACCACAAATACTTGGTAGTTATTGAAAAAAACTGAAGAAAAATTTTTTTCATTTAATTTTTAAAAAGAGATCTTGCAGACCACGTGAAAACCATTGAGGAATACAAAATTGAATAAAAATTGCTTCAAATGTCAGTGGCGTAAAAAATGAGAGGGGAAAGGTGACATAGTTTTCCAAATGTACTACATCACCAGATCAAAAATTGAAAAATATTTTTCCATCAAAATATGTCCTTTTATATCTTCTGTTAGTTCCTTGTGGCATTACTTATTATTTTTTTTCTTATTTTTTGGGAATCAAACCACAATAATGTTTTTTATTTTTTATTTCGACGTTTCGGTAGTGTTCCAGCTACCGTTGTCAAGATTAACTAGTATTAAAATAATTTTTGGTCCCTATCTGACACAACGAAAAAAATATGAACTAGACAATCAATAATATTTTGAAGTTTAAGGACTACAAAACTTTGTTGTCAAATTTTATTAAGGTCCATTCATAGTAGATCACACCTCTGGTAAAATGTGAAATAAAATATTTTATTTTATGCCATTCTAACTATATGATAGTCTACTAGAAATAGAATCCAGTGAAGTGCACGTTCCAGGAACGGTTTTTATTGGGATAGCGCTTTTTTGGAAATGTTAATAAAACGCGTTTGTTGTTACTTTTTTGTGTATGATTATTTTTGTTTTCAAAATATGTATAACTCAGTTTGGTGATTTTGTGTATTGTAGTGTGTATCGATTAACAACTATTCCAATGATAAATCATAAGAAAATCTGGATAAAAACTTATGATGCTATCCTGATAACGCAGGTAATTGATTATTGGAAATTTCTCTTTCTAACATTGGTAACCAAATTTGACTACATTCGGCTGAAATACTAGCTACACATTTATCTGCATTTAGTTGTATCAAAGCACTTTCTTTGAATTTTCGTCTTTAATTATTGGGCTCTTTCAATATTATTTTTGTCGAATCCCATTGAATTTTATGCCCCTCTTCCCAAGCATGTTTACAAATACCTGACTTGAAGAACTCCCTATCTTTGATATATTTTTTATGTTCACTTATTCGGACTTTCAATGGTCTAGATGTTTCACCTAAATAGAATTTGTCGCATTCACAAGATATCTCATATATGAAATTTTTTGAAGATTGTTCTTCATTTTTTGGTTTCGTTTTTGTTAGTATAGACCTCAACGTATTGTTAGATTTGAAGCTAGTTCGAACATTGAATTTATTGCCAATTTTCTTAATTCTTTCGGATAAACCCTTAACATACGGTATTGTCAAATGTCAAATCAATTTATTCATCCATTTTAAAGTTATCGAATTAAAACATTCAATTTCTTAAAACTTTAACACCCTGTATTTCGAAAATTAAATGTGCTGAACCCCTTAATCCTTTATCATTTTGTCCAATTTCACGAGAAGTATCTACATGCAAACGTTGTGTCATTTGAAAACACCCTGTATATAAGCAAAAATTTATTATTTTATTTTCTAGATTTATTAAAAGAAACACACCGAATTTATAGATCGATAATTATTTGCAAGGAAAAGGAAATCGATGAAATTGTAGAAATGTTGGGTTTAAGAGGGATTGATTATATTGCTGTATTTTCAACTATGAATGTAGAGGATATATTGCATTTGGAAGATGTTTGGACACAAGCCAAAGGAGGATCATATTCAGGTAAATTATAATACTGCAAAGACATTTTTTTTTTCAAATTTTATGTTGTAGTTTTGATCTGCAGCGATTTTGTTTTAAATACAATTTTAAGTGTGACTTGTGCGGAGGTTTTAATCCATTACTCTCTACCAAGTACTTGGACAAAGTTTCTTAAACGCTTCAGCTGCTTGCTTGAAAATTGCAAGAGCCCTTTGAACTCCAAATCGGTAAGTTTCTGAATGTTTGTCAAAAATTAATTAGCAGTTTGTAATATTGCGTTATTTTTAGGTAAATTATTTCGCAAAATCAACAATATTGTACGACGAGTGCAGTAACGACCCGGTAAAGAAGTTTGTAAACTATGTGGCTTCTACGGATTTGAAGAAACGTTTGCCATCAGTACTACTGAAATATTCAGAGGTATATTTATCATCCCAATATCTGAGCTTCAATAAGAAATTGTTTTTTTTTAGGATTTAAAACGTGCAGAAGAAGAAGAAAAATTGAAACAAGATATTGGATTTTGTCAAAATTTAAAACTATTTGGAGATTGTACGAAAGATGATTGTCTAAAAAGGCACATTATTAATCCTGATTTGGACGTATCCAATTATTTGCCGAAATTTGGTAAAATAAAATTTAAGATTGTTAATATTATTGACGTTTCCATATTTTCTATACAGGTATGTTTTTTTATTTTATTCTGCACTTAGCTCTTGACTTTTGCATGGATCATATTAATGTAGACATATAATTTTAGTTACTCCAGTATGTCGACAACGATAATAAAGTCCAAGAATTCGACGAAAATTCGGATATAACAGAAGATCTAACTGCTACTCTCACACTAAGTAAAAAGAAAGCTCACGATCCCGTTTTGGGGAGACGTTATGCTTTTTACAATATTGATCAACAAGATACAAACTACTACAGATGTGAAGTATTGGAGATTAACAACGAACATGTTAAAATTAAGTTGTTGGATAAGGGTACTATAATCCAAACTAAAATCACTCGGTTGTATTGGTTACCCAACGAATTTGATATACACGTCAAGCCAAGACAAAGTAAGTCTTAGTTAACATATTTTTAGAATTTTAGTTCTTTACGTTAGGTTGGAGCGAAGCGACAGGGGGTAATTCGCAAAAGATCTGACCGTAACGTTACGTTGTTGCATTATGTGCCTTGAGCCTCTCTCTCTCTCGTTTACGAAGCAGCGATTGATATGCTTCGGCCTGGAATCGAACACAGGCCGCCCGCGTGGCAGGCGAGCATTCTACCACTGAACCACCGATGCTACATTAAAATTCTATGCAAAGCTGGTATTCGCAGTGCTGGTGATCTACTTGAATTTATTCGGATACATTTTTTACTATTATTTCCATAATTATTTGCAAGATTGATCTCTTTTAGAACTTTAGTTCTTTACGTTAGGTTGGAGCGACCGGGGTTCGCGGCGCAAAAGATCTGACCGTCACGTTGCTGCGTTATGTGTTTACGAAGCAGCGATTCATAGGCTAGAGAAAACTGTAATGCCACCATATATCGATGTCTTGGGTTTAAATTTTACACAAAAGTTGATAATATAATAGTATAATAATCGATTAGGAGATATACCGTATAGTCACGCACGTCCGCTTCAAACTAAAAAAAAAATGCTGGAAAGATTTTGAATTAATCGATAGATTGAAGAAAAAAACCGAGGACAGAATTTTGTAACGAAATAATTCATCTACTACTCTACAACTACAACTTAATGATAATCGATCAATAATAATCGATTATAGATTGATTAACAATGATCGATCGTTGAACGATCAAAAATAATCGATTATTAATCAATTGATAATAATCGATTGTTGATCGATTAGAAATAATCGATTATATATGAATTGTTGAATGGTGTTTCATCCAGAGTAAAATAAGTATTTATTTATTGATTCAAAAAATTTGATTATTGCTTAAAATGAACTAAAGTTCTTACCGTGTGTACGGTGATACGTTCTTAAATTTTATTAAACAGTTTTGGGATATTTTTAACGTTCAAATTGTCTTTATGTAAACTTGTATGGGGCTCAAAGCTTAGTTGTCAAATTTAACTGTTTTTTTTTCAGTTATTGATTGCTACCTAGGAAACTGCATCCCACCATATCGAGATGACAACTTTTCAGCTAAATCATTTTTCAATCTAAAGGTGCTGTTGGAAAGTAAAGACTATAAAAATATTATATTTACTGGAGAAATTCATTTGCAACTTAATCAGACTCTTTGGTTGAAAGATGTTTATGAAGAAGTTGTTCTTTCTGATAGAACAATACCGAGATTCCAACTATCTCGCGAGATAATAGTTCAAAAATTAGTCAACCATAAATCCAACCAATTGAATAACTTGTACAAGTTATGTACTGAAGCTGGTATAAATCTTCCGAAATACGGTGAAGCCACAGTTAGTGTTCCTGTTAGGAAGCAGGAGGTTAAAAAATGTTGGGCTCACTTAGATATGGAACAAGTCAATGAAGTTACTTTCGCTTCAGCTTTTTCCCCAGACGAAGTCTTCGTAAGACTGAATAAATTCAGTGATTTGTGAGTATCTTTTCTTATGTCTAGAAACGTACAGTTGAATAGATTTGGATTCTTGTGAGCAAAAATTTAAACATTACATTTTTTATAACTAAAACTGCAAATATAAAACCAAATATATTTGTTTTGAAATTTTGAAATCTAACTCAATACTCTTGATAACATTTTAGATTATTTAATTTGCAAAAGGAAATACAACGAAGCATTGAAAAGCCAAATTATCCAAAAATCCACGAAGTCACTATAGGGGATGTCTACCTGGCTAAAGATCCGAACGGTCCTGAATACAATCGCGTATTAGCCCTTAAAGTAGAAAAAGATCAAGTTTTATGTTTTTACGTAGATTTCGGCGACGAGGCAGTGATTAACGTTGAAGATTTAAAACACATCCAAGATATTTATGTAACAAAACTACCCTTTCAGTGTATCAAATGTCGTTTGCATGGAATACAACCGATAGAGAATGAATGGAATGAAAACGTTACCGATACGTTGTATAATTACGCCTACGAACCCAATACCGACATATTTCGATCTTTATATTTGAAAGTTTGTAAAAAAGAACCTTCATCGTATATTACACCTACTATGTATTCCGTTTTATTGAAAGACGGTTTAAATGAAAAAAAAACTTTAATCAATCAGATATTGATTGAATGTGGAATGGTTGTTCCAAATTCGGAAGAGAGCCTGGAAGATTTTGAAATTCCTGTTCAGCAACAGGAACTATCTGATTTAGATGAAGATCTGGAAGAAGCTGCGTATATTTGTAGAAAAACTGAAGAACTAGAACAATATCAAAGAAACGGTAAGTATAAACCAGTACTTTTAATAATAGCAACTTGAGACATGAATAGCTGTTGTGAGTGTGAGTTGATCCCAAAGTTATATTTATCCTGAAGAAATTTCAACAAAAGCTTTCTACCATCAACATTCTACAAAAGTTTAAACGAATAGTTTTGTTTCGAAATATTTTTCTTTGCTGTTTGAAAGAAAGAAATTTATTGATCTTTACAAAAAGGTATACAATATTATGCCAGTTACTTCTATAAATAAACAAACACAACATGTTTAGACACATCATTAGACACTAAAAGTTTAAAACTAATTTACATAAATCAAACATGATTACATTTATTTTACAATTAAAATGAAATTTTATTTATTTAATTAAATTTATAAAAGAGTGAGTCAATCTTCATATGAAGATCTGGGTCATTCAAAATCGAATACCTCCTCAATCTCATAAAATGCCTGCCTTACAAGCGCCTGTTTCACCATAAATTTTAATTTTTTAAGTGTAAAGTTTTTCAATAATACTGGAAGAGTGTTATACAGTGTGGAAACCACTTATGGAATAAAATTCTTTATGTCATTATTTTGGAAAATTATAAAAAAATGCCTAGACACGTCAACTTTTGAATTGAGTTGTGCGTTATGTAAACATAAATTTAAATGTACAGGGTCATTCACGCAAGTATGCCATAGTCGGTGTTGTTTTTTTAAAGAAACACCCTGTATATTTGCATATTTTTGAAATCCTCTTAATGAACCGATTCCAACAAACTAAATAATGTATGGTCAATTATGAATTATACAGGGTGAAATTTTTGTTTTTACAGTTATTAAACACATACATAAAATACCTGATTTATTTGATTTTAATACATTAAAATAAATGCTCAAAATGTTCTTCACCTAGTTGCTGGCAATAGCACAGTCTCCTATTTATAGAACTCCTCCTTAACTTTGTTTGAAGTTTGAGGGGAAATATTCCGTATTTCTGTAGTTGTCCTGTCTTTGAGGTATACAATGCTAGTTGGTTTGTTGCATATACTTTATTCTTGAGATAACCCCACAGAAAAAAATCTAACGGCGTAAGGTCTGGCGATCTAGCTGGCAACTCAATAGTACCTCTTCGTCCAATCCATTTATTGGAGACGATTTCATGTAAATAAGTTCTTACCATTGAAGCATAATGGGGTGTTGCCCCGTCTTGCTGGAACCAAACATTTTCATTCGGTAAGCTAGAATCTATTGCGTTGGGATATAAGTTTGCCAACGCAGGAATAACTTCATTTCTAAGCATATTTAAATATTTTTCAGCTGTCAAATTTTCATCTATAAATATAGGACCAATAATATGGTCGCCTATGATACCGGTCCAAACGTTCACCTTTTGAGGGTACTGAGTATGTGTCTCACGCATCCAATTAGGATTCTCTGCTGACCAATATCTACAGTTCTGTCGGTTTACCTCTCCATTCAATGTGAATGTTGATTGAGATCCATATTTAGCTAATTTTAAAAAGTACCAATATCTCAAGTGTAATAAATTATTAATTTTAAAATTTCACCCTGTATAATTCATAATTGACCATACATTATTTAGTTTGTTGGAATCGGTTCATTAAGAGGATTTCAAAAATATGCAAATATACAGGGTGTTTCTTTAAAAAAACAACACCGACTATGGCATACTTGCGTGAATGACCCTGTACATTTAAATTTATGTTTACATAACGCACAACTCAATTCAAAAGTTGACGTGTCTAGGCATTTTTTTATAATTTTCTAAAATAATGACATAAAGAATTTTATTCCATTAGTGGTTTCCACACTGTATATAACCAAATTAAGTTCATAATCAACTCCTCTGGATGGATAAGATCCGCAAACTTTAAAATCTAAATATTTTAAAAACTGCCGCTGTACTTAATGTTCATAATTTTTGTTTTGTTTCTATTACAGCTGCTGAAGAATCAGTAAATAAGCGTGATTATAATTCTGACGACATGGAATTGTTCATTTATGGAGATCCTCATGAGTTCTTAACGCACGTAAGTTACATGGTAAGGTACTACCAACTTATTTTGAACCAGTGGTCAATGACAAATCACGATATTTTATAATAATAAAACTAAACTATTATAGATAATGATAATATTTTTACAGATTGTAACAGGTAAGGAGCTACCATCAATAGCTCGAAATAACGAATTACCTGCAATAACCGCAGGGTCTAGTACAGATCATTGTACTCCTGATGTGTATTGGTCACAAACTGAATCTACTGTTAGATTAAGTATTAGATTGACCGATATTGAAGACTACAAACTTACTTTAAGTAAGGGTAGGATATTTCATTTCAAGTAAGCAATGTGAAAAAATCTTGACTTGTGGGATTTTTTAAAATCTATTATTCTTTCAGAACAATTCAAAATGATAAGACATACTGGTTGAAGCTAATGTTATACCAAGTTGTAGAAAACTTGCAACAAACATCATTGGGTCCAGAAATAAGAGTAATCATGGCGAAATCCAAACCAATAGATTGGCCCAGGTTAATATTATCCAAACAGAAAGCCAGGAACATACACTATGATGTAACTAAATTATGCACGGAAGATTATAATGAAAATAAGAAGGTTCTACAGATGCCTAAAGAACTTGCCGATGACTTTGATGAACTTAACGAAGACGACCCTATGTATACCGTTTATTCGGACATGGAAAGTGATTTAGATGTTGAACTTGAAAACAATTCTGATTAGAAGTGCTTTTAAATATTGGAAAAGCATTTCAACAATTCATTTTTATAAAATGTTTAAAGTTTGTATTTTTGTCTATTTTTATACATTTTTTATAACGTTGTTACTCTGTTATTTCTATGTATAGTTATGATCTAGGTTTGTAGGTATAGCTCATAATATACAATCTTTTTAACCACATTTATTGACAAGTTGAGCAATCTGTTATAAATAAAACTAACTGTTTCTAATAAATTCCACTATTTAATTTAAAAAATATGAACATTTTTGGATATTGATAATTATTCCACAAAGTAAGGAACTAACCAATGCATCTTCTTAATAGTATCAACATAAAATTACAATAAGTCTTAACAGATATAAGTATATATAAATACAAATAATTGTTTTTAGACAGACATTGGCTTTCCTGTGAAATGTTTTGATAAATTATTCATAATGGAATTTCGTTGATAAATAACTTCTCTTCTACAGAATGAAGAAAAAATACGTGGACATTCATATTTAACATTTTCTTCACAGGATGCTCCTTTTGTTTCGTCATTTTCAGAAAATTTAAAGACACTTTCTGAGCTCACTGAAAAATGAAATAATCAAAAAATGATGACAGTTACAAGATAAACTAAAATGTATTTCTGGATTTTTAATCTTTCTTTGCTTGATAAGTCATGCTTTTTTGATAAATGTAATTCATCAACAAAATCAACTTTTATCATCAAAAGCAGATTTCCACTTTCCACTGATTTTAGCCACATACTAACTGGTAAATTATGATAATTTTTCATCTTTCTATAATTATATAACTGTAGTCTTTATTGGCCAAACTCAATTATTTCTCAAATTAAACTAAAGTACCATTTATTTATTTCACTACTTTGCAGATGCAATTGAATTGCACTATTGTCTGATAAAAGTTGTGACCTAAAAAAATTCTATTTCTCCTTTATTGATATAGACATAGACAACAAACCCTGATTGACTATCTAGGTAGGTACGTACATTATCAATGTTCTTACAACAATACAATTACTACATGTACTTACAACAATAAAATCCCATCAATAAGCAGGTTTTGTGTACAGAATGAATGTAATATTCACTCTTTTTAACAAATGCTTTTATATCAAAGTGGGCAATAGAACGATTCGGCAAATATGGCCAATGTGAAAGATTTTCGAAATATTCTGTAGAATATTTCCAGTGTTCATAGTTACCACTTTCATCTAATATACTGAAGTCTGTTCTGAAAAAAAAAACAATTTTAATATTTATATTTGAGCTTAAAAGAATAAAAGTAGATATAAATATGACTAAACAATACTCACATTGTAGGATTCAAATTCTTCATATTACTAAAATCAGCTACGAACTCCCATGGCTTATTAGGATTTACTTTTGGTAAAAATAGATATGCTTTATATTCGTAAGTTTGTGTTCGGATTAACAAATATATTAAAATTATACCGACACCAACTCCTACTGCTCTATACTTTTTTATTTGTAATTTGGACATTTTGATATCTTTTTTTACAAATCAAACTGCAATAACCAGATATCACTCAATTCACATAGTTTTGCAAGTATAAAATCGTTTCTTGTAGCATTCTATAATTATACTAACAAATCATGCTCATCTCTGTTAGAAATTATTCATGTACACATTTGTATTGTTAAACATGATATAAACAAATCGGAAACTGTTTATCTAATAAAAGCAGGATGTATAAAGATAAACAAATTTTCAGCAGATTCTATCATTTCAATTCACAATTTACGTGTAGTAATAGTAACATTAATCCAAGCAAACAATACTTTCAGTATAAACATAAACCAGGGTATCATAGGTATAAACAAAATACAAGGTCAAAATCTTTTTGTGGTTACAAAACCACAGAAATACAGCCCATACTTCTTTTTCTTGTCCATTTTTCTTAAGGTAATCATTTTGATCTTGCGCTTTTCCATTGAACAGACAATGGATTATCTAACCTAACCGTCTATAGTATTATTCTATGAACTGTGGTTATCTGTCGTGCAAGACCAAGACCCACTGCAACCACTTGCTCTTTATCTATGCGAGTATCGTTAAAAACATTTAATTCTCTATGGTTCCCTTGTTTTTCCACCCACAATTTCATTTCATTCATTGTAAATAACCAGAGACAACCTTCTTGTCTCTGCCTGCTCATCAGATCCAGACACAACCACAGACAACCTAGACCATAGAGAAATATAGACAACCCATAGTTTATTCCAACGACCTATTAAATAATAGGTCGTTGGTTTATTCTATCTAGGGGGATGGGTAATATGTGATTCTATCCACAAATTTCAAGGTTATCTATGGTTAATTCCACTTGTCTCAGTGCTGGGACTCTGCACACTATAGAATTCTACCGCTCGCTTTCTACAGTAGATAACTATTATTCCAGTCGACAACAGCCATAAATCTCACTCTGTTTTCTGTCGACAACTCTTCTTTTATTTCTGACATTACCATCGATCTGTAGCTTTTATGTAAATATTTCATAGTTCTCATGTGGCTATGCTAAGTTTTTTGTGATCAATCAATTTAGTGGCGAAGTGACACTTCGGCACGCGTGCTGGGACAATGACGTTTAAACGTAAGCATCCTCAATTCAATTTCGTGCTGACACGCGCGCCGACTTGGAAGTGCAAGCTGCAAGCTTTTTCGGTGCGTGCCGAATTGTGTCATGCGCATTCAATCATGGGGAAAATAATTTAGGTACACTAACCCTATTTTATTCTATTATCTTCGTAAACAAACATACATTATTTTCTAATATCGTAATTATATTAATTTGTTGTCTTTGATAAGTAGTAACTGCTTTTATTTACGAGAATAATCACAGGTTGATCTTTTCAATTACCTCGTTACCTTAAAATAACAATGAAAATGCGCATGTGCGATAACATTCAGGCAGACTGAATTGAGGATGGGTATCCGTTTCGCAGTACGCGTGCTGAAGTGCCACTTCGCTAGCAGATTGATTGAGGATGTAGCTTAAACCCTATAATAACTTTTATGTTTCTTGTGTGAAAGCCAATTGCGACTTGTTCTGCTATCTTGATTGTATCTTTTGTGTCAAATGTCATAAATTTGAAAATATAACCTATAAAATTATATATATCTCGTAATCGTAGAAAACGACACGTCTTCATATGTAGAAAGCGATAACTATCAATTTTGTCGACAAGTCGTGTAGAATATTAGTCGATAGTAGAATTCTATAGTGTGCAGAGTCCCAGCACTGGTTTTTCACATCAAAATATGGAATCTAAAAAATTAGTTCTAATAGTATTTGATTTAGGTAAGACAAATTACGTACTACCTATTATGATAGTAATAAATCAACAAGATTTACCGCACTTTTGTTTTTCTAGACTACACGTTGTGGCCTTTTTGGGTAGATACTCATGTAACGCCTCCTTTCAAAATAGAGTAAGTAATTTTACAAATATACAAGATGTTTTGTACCAGCTGCACTCTGCTTGAAGTTTGTCTGTACTTGCAAAGTGCATTGATAAAAATGTACAAACAGTAACTCTTTCAATAAGTTTGAAAAATTTGAACATGAATCGTATCATAAAGCAGATGTCACATCACATCACATCACATCCTAGGCCATACAAATTATTCATACATTATCATTTCTAAGAATAATTTACTTTTTGCAGTTCCAGTGGACACATTGTCGACAAATATAAAGCAAAGATAGATTGTTATCCTGAGGTTCCAGAAATATTAAATAGGTTATACAATGAAGGTTACACACTGGCAGTAGCTTCTAGGACTTCAGAAATAAAAGGTGCAAGACAACTTATACAACTATTTGGATGGGATAAATACTTCAAGTATCTAGAAATTTTTCCAGGCGAAAAAACAAAACATTTTAATAAGCAAGTGCAAATAAAATACTATTAAGAGTTTTAGAATGTCTTTAATCTGGCTAGTATATTTGCTTTTAGTATCAAGAGCCAGTCAGGAGTTAATTTTAATCAAATGATATTTTTCGATGATGAATCACGAAATATTTGTGATGTTGGAGGAATCGGAGTAACATCAATACTTGTATCAAATGGTCTTAACAATGCAATTGTGGAAGAAGGCAAAAAGCGATTTGCAGGACGAAAAACATAATGTATTAATGTTGAATTCAAATACAGACAAATTCTTATTTTACTTTATTGAATATTTTTGTTTTCTGTAACGTTTTTATTGATTACTTGGAAATTACCTATGCTATTTTTAATCCATACAATCCACAAATCATCCACTAATTTACTTAAGGTAACTTCTTGGAAAATTTCACTTCTGCTTACCTCAATGAAGCCCATATCTTGAAACATTTTTATGCTGATGTCATTTAAGTAAGAAATTTTTACAATGTACTGTTTCACTCCTAAATAATCAATGCCATATAAAAACATGAGTAAGGTAGCTTCCCATCCACATTTTCTCTTTCTAGCCCATTCTTCTGCAATCATTATCTCCGCTTCAGCACAAATCCTATCATCTTCATTTGCAAAAAATAAGTTTGTGTCGCCAATCATAGAATCTGGAATACACTGTTGATAAATACATTTTCAACACGTTTCAACTAATTCCAATACCTATCTCATTATGAGTTTCTTCATATTTAGTTTTGTCCAAAATAATGAATGTTAATTCTAAAAAGTCAATCTGTAAATATTAAAGATATTTAAAGTTTTGAGACCTACTGTTTTCATCTCTAAGCCAAGATTTTTGCATTTCATATTCTTCTTCTAAAGTTAGAGGTTCCGATGCAGTTAGCTGCTGCAAGGATTCTGATTTCATCCATTCATGATACCTAAAATACCAAAAATATAGGTTGTATTTTTGAAGGGATAATTTTCGTACTTTAAAACATGTTCTTTTTTATATGGTACTAAGGTAACTCGTTGGCATTGAATTATTGTATCTTTGTTAATTAGCATTGGAATGATACGAAATCTAAGGAAATGTTTTCAAAATTTATATTTTATCTGAACTTAAAATATATTATATTTCTCTATGCTTTTTACTTCTTCTTTTTACAGATGTCAGACCATAGAGAAATAATTACAAAAAAGTAGAAGTACAAGCTGGGCAAGCTATCCCCCGGGATATTACAGAGTAAATTAAGAAGAAAAAAAGTTATCCGTCACCGTCAGCACTGTCAACAGTCAAATAGTCTTGAAAAGTCATAACATGCTTTAATAACAATTTAAAATTATTTATAGTTATCAATAATTTTGAACAAAATGGGACGACGTTCTATTAATACCACTAAAAGTGGTAAATATATGAATCCAACAGATCAAGCAAGTAAGTAAATTTACTTATTTATCGATACTTTATTTATATTGAATTATTGTTAGGAAAAGAAGCTAGGAAGCAGGAATTAAAGAAAAACAAGAAACAGAGACAGATGGTTAGAGCAGCAGTCTTAAAAGGAAAAGATCCGCAGCAAATATTAGAAGAAATGGAGAAAATAGATCAAATGGGTCAGTAAAGTAAAAAAATTCTACTCTATACTTTCATTGAAACTTTATATTATATTTTTAGAATTTAATGTTAACCAACCATCACCCTTGAATGAAAAAGTTTTAAAAGACAAAAGAAAAAAACTTAGAGATACTTTGGAGAGGGTTCTTAGTATGTATGTAAGTTTCAAATACCCATATTTCAATACAATCCAAACGATTTAAAAAAATTGTTTACAGTATAAAGATGATCCAGAAAAGTGGTCAGATTTGAAAAAAAGGCAAAACGAATATGAGCAAAAAAAGAATCAATTAGTAACATTTTATGAATCAGTTAAAAGTGCACAGCAAGTAACAGTAGATGAAATTCCCTTACCTCAATTGCCGCAACAACAACAGCCATTGGTAGCAAATACAGCTGCACAAATTCCACTACCAACAGCTGAAAGGAAACAGGAACATACTATCTACTCAATAGCCACTGCTCTTAAATTGCAAGCTTTAGTAAGTATGTTTCAACCTTCCATAACAGAGATATTTGATAATCCAATTTGTCTAAGGGTCAACCTGTTCGAGAACCTCCTGGCTGTCCCCCTGGACCACCTCCTGATATAAATGATGATGGAGAAGTTGAGGAATTTGGAACTAGATTGATTGAAGAAGTAAAAGAAGTTGATGCTGAAGAAGTTGAAATAGATGAACCTTCTACAGTAAAACCAACATCTTTGCAACAAAAAATGGTGGCCCTCTCTGGCCAAAATGTTGATGATTTTATGAAAGAAATGGAAACTGTACAGAAGAAAATTGAGTTACAACGATCTGAAGATCGAACAAAGTTAACAGTGCATATTGAACCTTTAGTACCACCTGGTGAGTTTAAACATAATAATAATAATATTTATTCATTTCATAATAAAAAATGATATAGAATTCATCATTATAAATACATATACCTAACAATACATAAAAAAATTACAAGCTGAAGTTTATAGTTAAAAGCTCAGCACAACACATTGAAATATTCATTAAAACATGGGTACAATGCTACATATTAAAATATTCTTAATTTGAAGGGGCACCTTATTATACATTTTTACTGCTCTGAATTCAACATATCCCTAAAAAAATTCTGTTCTGTGAGAACTTACTCTTAATTCATTAGATGCTCTTGTAATTTTTGTAAGGTTGTTGTACATTTATCTATGTTCCTCATAAACAGATTGCCATTGTGTTAGACAAATATTGCCAGATTATACCAGTGGCGGCTCGTGAACTTTTTAAGAGTAGAGGCTGAACATTGGACATAAAAATATACTCTATTCAGCCAATTATTAACCTTTGCGCTTCGACCGTACCTGCAGCTACTTCATTGACAAAATTAATTGTTGCCCAGCAAAAACTAACGTGGATGTATAGGTTTCTCTTGCCAAAAATTTTTTTTTGTTCACATAATTCATTGTGCATTGCTATTTTATGAAAAAAATTATATTTAAGAACTAAAGTTATCTAAAAGTGTATTGGAAAACTCTTTTGAAAAAATATTCGAATAAGTTTTTATTCGTCAAGTCGTAAAACCTTGTAAAATTCATGTAAATCGGAAAATCTCAATTTGACCTTTAATAGTATCTAAAATTTCATAAAAAAGTTGTTTATAATGTGATTTCTTGTGTACCGAATTATATGGTTTCCTCCTTTTCGCGGGAGGAGCCAAATAAAATATTAAAATGAAATTCTGTATCACGGAAACCTGAAATTTTATCAATGAGATGCTTCCAACGCTCTCTTGAATAAATTAAATCAGTGAATTTATGTTGTAAAATTTGAAAAATAACATCAGTTTGTTCAAATATTAATTTAAAAGTATCAAGAAAAAACAAAACTTACTTATTCCCTCTAATGATCTAAAATTCTAAAACAAAACAAGCACGCACAAACCCACGCTCGTATTCTGTATTCCGTAGTTCGTATATCATCGCAACTGATGGAAGCTAAGCCTCCAGAGAGTGTTGCCATTTGCGCTTTTTTCACGGTATTAGCAATAGGACTGGTAGAAAAAACGGCAACTGTGTTGAGCAGCACGTGGTTTCGAGAGAAATGTATATGGAGTCTTGTCTCAGGGCACTGTTGTCAGATTCTAAAATAAGTAGTGAAAACGGGGAATTTATTGTGAAATTGAAAAATTTTAGATAAACGGGAAATAAAATGAAGAATAATCAACAACATATTTCTGGTGCTATTTGCTGGATAAATTATTGAGGAGGCTGAGCCTCCTTCGAGGAGCCGCCACTGGATTATACATGTACAAAGAATATATCAAAAGCTCTTGAGAGTTCAAAGTAAATACCTGCAATTAATTCCTCTCTGTCAAACTTATACACCAAATAATTCGGGAAGTTAAATATAAGTTAATACCATCAGAAAGGCAGACAGAAAGCCATATTGACATAGGACCAGTAACTTTTGTGATTTTAAAAGTGGATAACTCTCAAGTGCTTTAGGAAACACTGGTAAAATCTTAGAACATAAAACAGACAGGAAGGAGCATTTACCAAATAAGTTTGCGTCCAAATAGGAGGTTGCAAATGGCATAGTCGTTTCCGTTTTGACAGTGGCGTACTGTTTGTATAGGGTATGGGATATGTGAAATTTTAAAATTGTAGCTTATTGAAACGTATTAAATATAAAACTATAAGCTGTCCTATACAAACAATATTGTCTAGGAGCAATGAAAATACGAATATAGAATAATACTTCTGAATATACTTTCGTTTAAACTTATTTTCACCAAAAAAACTACATAAACAAGGCATGTTCTTTTATTCACCGGTAGATCCACCAATCGACCAACTGCGTTTTTATATTCATTGGTGGATTGTAGATTGAAGAAATGACGCGTTTATTTATTAATGTTGCATCACCAAAATTGCAAACCACTCCACCGTTGTATCGAGGTGGTGGATAACTTTGGTGGTTCACAAAATGACAGCTTAACCTCAAAAAACGAACGATTTTTTGAAGCAGTCAAATAAATGGACGAATTAATAGAAATAAAGTTAATATGTGGTAACAAGGTATTGACGGCGCTATCAACAGCATCAGAAATTGAAAAAATTTCAAGTGGAACTATCATATGAACTGCTAATAACAACAATCAACTTAGAAATACATTGTCAGTGGTCAGATGATTTAAATAACAACTGCGTTTTTTTTAAGTGCCACTGATGACTCCAACATGTCTTTGCAGCGGAGACTGACGTCATTCAACCAATGGTGAATAAATAATCTACGTCAGTAAACTTCACAAATGAGTCATAATTGGGGTGTTGCAAATGGCGACTTCCGTCGCATTTTCTTATACAGCTAATGAGTGACAAGACCCCTTCCTGTCTGTTTTATGTTCTAAGGGTAAAACAGATACATACTTAACCTAAGTTTTATTATTTTTTAGGTACAGAAATACCCACCATTCCATCTCAAGCTCCTACTGTCCCACCACCACATATATTTCCAGGCAATATAAGATTGCCTCCAGGCCCACCCCCAGGAAGGCCACTAATGCCTCCTGGACCCCCACCAGGTTTACCACCTCGATTACCAATTAGGTTGCCGCAAGTTGCTCCGAGAATGATTAGAATACCTGGACCTCCTCAAATTATTCAACCAAATGTTTTATCGGCTGCACCACAACTTATAAACAGGTAGTTATATTAAATTAAGTGATCCAAAAGTTTTGCTGTGTTTTTATTATTTACACAAAGCCTAAACCTTGTTATTGCCAATACCCAACATTAGACTTTTTCAGGAAATTCTATTTACAATGGATACTTATTGCCTCTTTTTGTTTTAGGTCTGATTCAACCAAACACGGTGCTACTATATCTGCTAAACCCCAAATTAGGAATCTTAGCGCTGATGTTACTAGATTTGTACCTTCTGCCCTCAGAGTAAAAAGAGAAGATAAGAAACCAGTCAAGAATCCTAGTATTCTTGCTAGGGAAATGAAGCAAAAAGAATTCAATATGCACCAAAATGCGTTAGCTGGACACACCAAAGACGACGCTTACAAACTATTCATGCAAGAAATGGAAAATCTTCTGTGACAATTTTTTTCGTGAATATTATATTCTGTGAATGTATTATAAATATATGCTTAAAGGATAAGGATATTTCTGGTTTACATATTCCTAGACTATATAAAAATCTTCTTAGAAAAAAAAGTTAATAGAGTTGCTCCCTCCACTCAGGTCTGTGATATTGTAGGTATAAAAATACAATAAGAAAATTTGCAATTTTTGGTCTTCAATTTCGTCTACTCACCTACTGCCAATCTCCACCAGTCGCCACTGATGACAGTATACGAGCTATACACCAGAGATTTATACACTACACTTTTTCTATGAATGTTTTAATTTAAATGCAATTACAATGAAAAATATTGAGGTAAAGATTAACCTTAATTATTAGAGAAATGCCATTTTACTGGACATATTATTAGTTCTAATTGTTTGGCTACAATTTGTCAACCTACATGACCATTTATATCTAATAGTATGTTCATTTACGATAAGTTTGCAATAACAAAACATGACAGATGTTTTACATCGTTGCCACATAGTCATTTTTTTTATTACATTCAACTGAAAAATAGAAGCAGAAATTATAAAATTTTCATGAGTAAATACATAAATTTCAAGATGTCCAAGTTCGAAACCATAAGTTTAACCGTTGAATGATAAGTAAAATAAATAATCACATATAGGGTGTCCCATTTGAAAAAAAGGAATTACGCGAAGATTGTGGATTCCGTATTTATTCCAATTTTGACAGCACCCTGTATAATAAAAAAGGTAACTGCACAGTGTGGTAAATAGTTCCTAAGAAATTTAAACCTTTATTCAAAATACATTAGAGGATATTGAATTTTATGTACATGGTAAAAAAGTGTCATTTTCATATAAAAGACATTACTACTCAAAAACGGTTCAGAATAGATGTAGGGAAAAGTATTAAAAAAAATGGTCAGGATAACGTAAATATTCCTAAAATTTAAAAATATACAGGGTCTTCCATTAACAATTACAACGTTATGTGTAACTTCCGGTATAACCGGAAGTAGAATGGTTACGGCAATAATTCCATTGAATAGCTCATTATTCAAAACCCCTTCATGCCAATTTTCATAATTCAGATACCTTTAGTTCTCGAGATATTTTTAATTGACCGTTTATCTGCCACACCCTGTAGAGTAAAAGTTGAATATAAATTGTTACGAACTCAGTGATTCAGAAGCCGGTCCTGTCGGAAACTATGAATGCGACCTTTCTAGAAAGATTCTTTCGCAGGTATTCAGACTGTTCTCGAAGCGTACAAGGCAATACAATGGTTTATTCCTGAATGTTCTAATTCGTAAATTCAAGAAAGTTCTAGAGCCACAAAGAAATATATATACGCGGGTTTTCGAGTGAGTCGTATGTTCAGTATACAGTGAATCGGTAAACAGTTTCAGTATACAGTGAGTGAATATAAATAGTGTTGAAGATAAATTAGGACAATTATTATACCGAGTGTAGATAAATTAGTAGACATTAAGTAGTGTGTATATAAATTAAGTTTATTATAGTGTGTAAGTGTTTCTTCAATAAATCAATAGTAATTAGCCATAGTGAGCGTATAATTTTATGCCACGGTAAAAACAGTTCAAATAAAGAAGAAAAACATTACAATATGGTATAGTTATTATAGATACATGGTGGTTAATGCATCTATCTGTTTTGCTACATCTTCCAAAAAAAATTACAATATGATCTTAAATAGGCTTACAAATATTACAAAATAAAATTAAAAATTGCTTTTTTATACCTATATTACCAAAAAAGTATCTTATAAATAGTTAAAACAACAAAATACATTATACATCATTGTACAAACAAAACAAGAACATTTTTAAAGCTGCATATTTTTCTGGGTTTTGTGGTTTTCAAAATTTTAAAAATCTTCGGAATAAGAACCAAGTTTACTCATTGAAATATGTCGATACAGTAATTTCAAATTCTAGCATTCTGCAAAGCAAACCTCGAAGCATTCAAAGTCTATTCTTCTGATACTGAAAGCTTTCAGTTTCTTAAAAAGTACAATTTATATCAAGTTCTCGTTATATTATTTCTATTTATAAAATGGAATTATATCTTGGTTCAGCCAGTGAGTTTTTATTTTTATTTTTGATATTTCTTTGGTTAAATATGGTTTATATTAGTGCAAATGTCTTGAGAAAAAAACCAAATAGATTCTAACGCAATATGCAATTTCGTCGAAGATGGAAGTAGTGAAATGTATGAATACTATAAGCACTAGGAAGAAGGAATTACGCTGAAAATTTAATGATTATTAAACTCAAAGAAATTGAAAGTGGAATATTTTAATTATATATGTACAAAAATTTTGATACTGTAAGGCTTTTCAACAAAATAAAATTGTAAAATATCTTTATTTTCGTCTCTATGCACTAATATAGTCCCAGATCTCAAGTGATCAAAGAAAAACTTTTGCTTGATCTAACTTGCACAGAAATATTAACAATTTTTGAATTTCAATTCTTGTCCAGCTGCATCTTTGTAAAGGACTGTGAGTTTGAATTCACTGAATGGTATATTCTCGAGATACTCTGGTATTCTTTGATTTCATGTGATCTGGGACAATAAAATTCTTGTTAAACTTCAACCTGTATCGGGTTTAGGACTAAATATCCTGTCCAAAAATACCCTGCAAAAAAACCCATCCCGTAATTTCCTACCAAAAATATCTCTTCGCATTTCAACTTAGAAAGTATTGGATGGGAGAGATGAATGCATTGTAATGCACATAAAGTTATTCAAGAAGGGGAAGGGAATATGATAATTGGATTCACCCTTCTTAAATCAAGTAATAGACTTGTATCTTGGCTCAGATATATTTTCAGTTAAGGATATTCTTGAACAGGATTTTATTGGCTGAGAATATTTAGTCGTGCTACCTCTGTTGTATCTTGTCCAATTCAATTTTTTTTTCAAAGCTTAAATTAAATAAATATAGGAATAAAAAGTTCTTGTTTTTAATGCAGCCTAATATACAAAATTTGCATAATACTTATCATTAAAAGTCAAATGTTTCAAACCTACCTAATGTAAGTAGGTGTTTAAGAGTTTTCTTCGAATATCCTTTTAAATCATGTTTTATGAAAACAAACAGAAAATAGATATGTTTTTAGTTGGTTATAAACAAACAAAAAATGTTACGAAATCTTGAATGTCTCTCAAATAAAAGCCAATAGATTTTTTTAAATTATGTATGTAGCTCAAATTTAAAAACTTAAATCCGATATACATATTTGTTGTTATATTTATTGTTTTACCAATTTTTCTTTTAATAACAAAAGTGGAAAAATAGTTAAGCGACTCGCAAGAGCAAAAAAGAGGATTTATATTCGAGTGGTATACATTATTTTTTCCAATACTTTCGTTTTTTATTATTAAAAGTGAAAAAACGACGTACTAAAAGTAAACGTACAAAATATATTGTTTTTAGTGATTGACTTTGAGCAAAATTATATCAGTTAATCACAATATATACAGATTGCAACAAATACTAGGTCTTCGGGATGCATGGTATCACTGTAATTAGATAATTTTAGAAAATTTATAAAATATCACTATAATTATGGATGAAGAGTAATCTGATATTCCTGTTAGAGTCAACAAAAGCAGTTAACTTAGAACTTCTACCAGTAAAGTGCAGACTACGAAAAAGAACATGAACAATTGTTAATTGGTGTTCAGAAAAAACGAAAACTATAAAGTCGTCAATACTGAGGATGTTTTCTATGTTGAAATCAACTTTAGCTATTGACAAGAAAAAAAGAGGTAACCAAGTTTTGCATGATGCTACGGATTACAGTAGTAATGATTATGGGATTGTCAGGCGCTTGTCACCAGGACTAACTATACATTATATTGAAATCAAAAGGATAAGGATTCTTATATACAGGGTGATCCTTAAGTAATTGTACATAGAAGTACAGTACAATCTTCACTTCAAAATATTGCGATTCAAACCAACAAGCCTTAATAAAACGTTAACATTAAGAGAGATACATGGTGCTGAACATGGAATTTTAATTTTCGTTTTTTACAATAACTTTAATGCTTTTTGACGTATATGCACAAAAATTTAAGGTTGGGAGTTTTTTGATATGACAAATCTTAATTTTGTATTTATTTCGATGTATTTTGTAGAGGGCGCCACATAGTCCACGTATGCGACATAAACGTGCGCAAAACTTTTTTGCCTTTTACATTAGCACTTCTTTTGTAAAAAATGTGTACGATATTAATTATTTTTAAATATTAAAAGTACCATACATATTTTTCATGTTAACTGCTACTATACTCTAATACTGTTCATCTTAATACTAAAAAAAATAATTATCGTACACACTACATTTTTCGAACGTAATTTCATTGAATAATAATCATGTAGTTAATCACTAAAATGTGATTATCTCTAAAACCGTTAAGATTTGGGGATACTGACAGGTATACCTTTTATTTGTGGCTTCAATTATTTTTTTTACAAAAATAGCGCTAATGTGAAAGACAAAAAAGTTTTGAGAACATTTATGCCGCATACGTGGCCTATGTGGCGCCCTCTACAAAATACTTGGAAATAGGTACAAAATTATGATTTCTCATATCAAAAAACCCCCAACCTCAAATTTTTGTGTATATACGTCAAAAAGCGTTACAGTTATTTTAAAAAACGACAATTAAAATTTCATATTCAACACCCTGTATCTCTCTAATATTAACATTTTATTAAGGCTTGTTGGTTGTCCAAAAACTTGCATGCATTGGCATTACAGGGGCAATGAGGACTACTCCTACAGCGGCGCTGGAGACAATGCTAGACCTTCCTCCGCTACATTGTGTCATAATGTGCGAAGCAAGGGCAGCACTAACCCGACTGGAAAAAGCATCAGACCATGACGTGGCACATGGGAGAGGACACACAGAGATAAGGCATGTGGATGATGACATTTTCAAAATGCCAACAGACCACATGACACCACCAAATATATCTTTTGCAAGAAAGATCAAAGATCGGAAGGAGCTTGAGGAAGAGAACGCACCACCACTTAGTAGAGCGAATGAACTGATCTGGTATACAGACGGATCAAAAAATGAACTCGGCACCGGAGCGGGCATATACAGCAAGACGAGCAAATATGAAGGGATCGTCTCGCTTGGCAAATACGCTTCTGTATTTCAAGCAGAGGTCTATGCAATACTTGCATGTGCAAGGGCTAATAATATGACAGCCTACAACAACAGGCAGATCAGGATCTACAGTGACAGTCAAGCCGCCCTTAAAGCACTTCAGAGCTATAGGGTGACATCTCGGCTAGTATGGGAATGCGGCAAAAAACTTAGAAGACTGGCGACTCGGAACAGTGTAACACTCGAGTGGGTCCCAGGTCATAAAGAAATCGCAGGCAATGAAAAATCTGACGAACTCGCAAGAGTAGGATCGTCAACTCTGATGAACGGACCCGAACCTGCTGTGGACATCCCCAGATGCTTAACGAGGTCATGGTTAAAAGGGTGGTTGAAAGAACAACACAATAAACACTGGAAGAATACGACCAGGCAAATACATGGGAAGAAATTCATAAAAGAACCATCAGAAAAAGTAGCGAAAGAACTGCTCTCAATGAGCAGGAACAAACTACGCACCATAACGGGGCTACTTACGGGACACTTTCCCACAAAGGAGCACCTAAACAAAATAGGGCTGTACAACGGAGACCTTACATGCAGAAGATGCAAAAAGGATATCGAAACAGCTCTGCATAAACTATGCAACTGTGAGTCGCTGGACCACAGAAGGCAGAAACTGTATGGTAGACCCCAAATGACTCCAGAAGACTTCTACAACCAACCAGCAAAGAACCTGTATGAGCTAATACAGGGAACGGATTGGCTGGATAGGTTGTAGTCAGAACACTAGGAGTATCCACAATAAGCCCAGGAGGCTGAGGTGGTACCGGCGAAGGGACGGCTCCTTAGAAAAAAAAAAGGCTTGTTGGTTTGAATCGCAATATTTTGAAGTGAAGATTGTACTGTACTTCTATGTATAATTACTTGCGGACCACCATGTATATGTAAAAAATTGCTTTCAAAAATGAAAAATTTTATCCAGTTGAAATTTGCCATAAGTACATGTTTACTCGCAGAAAATATTAGGTTGCTTCTTAAATATAATATTGTGTAAAAATGTCAATAATTGATTTTGAGCTACGAGAAAAAAATTCAACATATTAAAGGGCACAAAAATCAACTGACCATTAACACTGTCAGACTGAAAAAAACCTCTTTTTCAACTTTCTACAAATAAAGCTAAAGTATTTGTTTAAATATTTATTTATGTAACAGTACCACTGGAAAAGAACCAAAAAGATCTTTTCAATGAATGTCATCCCATTATCCATACTAACAAAAATTTTTATTAGCCGTTTGGTTGTACTGATAAATGACGTTTATTATTATTATTATTTAGCTTTTATTTGTAGAAAATTCTAACATTAAATGTCTTAACATACGCTTTAAATACTATAATTATATATTTAGTTCAAACCGAAAATGCTTGAAAACAATTTCTCAACTTATAAATATCTATTGCCTTAGTTTAAAGATGTATGTTTTAATAACAAACCTTTGAAAAAACAAAAAGGATTATTAATACAAAAAGTCACGTTTCGTATACAAACTTTAACGATAAACAAATAAAAATACAGTTATATATTGGTAGATATAACAATTATTATTTTTAAGGTTTGAACCAAACTAAACTTTGACAAATTTAAGACAATTCTTTGAATCCGGCATGCAAAATAATCATCACAAGATCATTATTTAGACAACAAAGAATAAAAATAATCTGTATTAAATAATAATGAAAAAAAGATTATTAGTACAGGGAATGAAGCTCAAAAAAAGGTAAAACCTCGCAATTTTTTCGTCCAGCATGGATTGACTTGAAATTTTAACAGGAGGTAGGTGATAGCCGAAGGTTCAAAATCTATATCGAACCGAACGGCGCTAAACGGTTTTTAGGGGCGAAAACTACCCTTATTTGTCAAAAATCATAAAATAACATTTTAAACCTGAAAATGTTTAAGATTTGGTTTGGAGAAGTTGAATAATGATTGTTTTGAGCTTTGGAATACAATTTCATCATATTTCAACCCTTAAAAAGCAGCCCCTGTTACAGCTTAATTTAAAAAAAATCACAAATCCTTAAAAAATGGTTTCGCCTCTAATTGATTTGCATAAAAATTTGGGATTAGGCTCAACTCACCCTCTGCTTTATATATCATGTCATGTCGACGAACCCTGATTGTTTCTTAGGGGTGAAATCTACCCCTAAGTGTCAAAAATTTTAAAAATAGCATTATAAATCTCAAGATAGGTGAAAATTGGTTTGAATTAGTAAAATGATGAATTTGATACATTTCATAATACAATTTCATACTTTTTCAACCCTTAAAAATGAACTGTTATTAGTGTTATATGTAAAAAAAAAATTTTGCCAAGAGAAAAACAATTAATGCTAATAGGGATTTGCTCAATAATTCTGTTGTAAAAAAAAATGTGTCACGTGCATTAAGTAACTTTTCAACCTTTAAAAACCACCCTTCACAACATTGCAATTTTTATAAACTATTGTAATAGATATAAATTGAATTGGAATTTTTCGAAAAAAAAAATCGATTAGTTTTTTTAACGTATTTCCTTCATTTTTTATGATAAAAAGTTTATTCAATAACGATTTTGTAGGGTTTTTTAAGAACTACAAGGATCTGTAAGTTAAATCTCTTCAGACCCTTTCGTTTTTAAATGGGGTGAGTTTAAAGGGCTAAAAAAGGTGGTGCTCGTGCGTAAATAGACGTTTTAAACGGCTATATCTCTTCAAATATTAACTGTACAAAAAATTTTTGTCATAAAAAAAGCTACAATCTCGTTTTTTAACTTTGCTTGTACCTCTAATATTTTCGGAGTTATTCTGAAAGAAAGGGTAAAAAATACAAAATTATGAAAAATAACTTTTTACTTCAAGCTATAATTTTTCGAAAATGATGAATTGGTCAAACTTCTTGGACATATTAACCATACATGTACAAAGAGAATCGCACAAGGGTAAAGATCAATTTTAATTAGGGGGGTAGTTAGGGGGTTGTTTTCACCGATTTTTTTGTATAAAAAATTCAGTACCGACATTATTTTTGTCATAATTCACTCAATTTTGATGCTACAGACCTTTTTTTTTTTAAAAAGAAAGGTCTAATTATGCTCTTTGAAGATTCTATGAGTTTCTACGAAAAATGCATCATTTTTCCGGTATTTGACTTTGAATCTATCACATTTTGCATTTGGGAAAAAAAGCTAATCATTGATGGACCATATCTCGGTTACTATTGGTTTTAGAAAAATTATCAAAAAAGGGTTTTGCTTGTTTTTTTAAAAGTTGCAATTTTGCTTTCCACAGTTTTTTTGATAAAATGCATAATTTCCGAGTTATCCGCGAAAAACATATCAAAAACGTCAATTTTTTCCTCTAAAAAGCGTTACTTTCAATCGCGAATAACCTAGAGAATATTGATTTTCCAAAAAAATGTATAGAACATTTTTTGCTTAGAATCACTTTTTCAATCGATTCCTGTGGTTAAAATGTAATAAAAAATTTTCACCCCCGAGATGGGGTGGCAACCACCCCCAAGGCTTTAGCACCCTTCGGTTCGATATAAAGTTTGATCCTTGGGCTATCACCTACCTTCTGTTAAAATTTCAAGTCAATCCATGTTGGACGAAAAAATTTCCAGGTGAAATGCTTCATTCCCTGTACTATATTTATATTTTGAGTATTTACGTGAGTAATCATGTGATATACGCTTTTTTTTATTGATTATAATTATTAATACAAGACTAGGTCGATAGAAACATTACATGTTCATATATACGTCTTAACTACCTTTGGGAAAATATGTTGATTGAATTTGTATTCGCTCGTTTACGTATTAGCCGTCCAGAGACTGTAAATTGAAAAAAAAAAATAATTAAAATGCACTTTTAAACTCCTACATTTTTTTATTATCTTAATCTGTATCTTATCTTTTATGTAGCATAAATTTTGTAGATAGATAAATACACAAACTAATTGTAATATATTTTTGAATGACTTACTTGCCGAGTCTTGTGGTGATAAAGGTCTGTCTAGAACTCTTTGTATTACCTCAATCCAGTGATCTCTATCATGTTCACTCTGTGCAGATAAATTATAAATCCGGTCAGGAGTTGTAAGAGAAAACGAGAATCCTTGATCCTTAACTCCCTGCGAAACTCCTATTCTGATGCTGTAGCCATCTAGAGTGTGACCTGGAAATGAAAATTATTATCTATACCAGTCTGTCTGTTCCGAATAATCTTAAAAGTTAAAAATATAATTATTTATTTACTTTGCTCTCTATTAATATAATATATCACTTACCTAAAAATATTTCCCCCTTTGGATAAGCATCCATCGGTTCATCATGATACATTAGTTTTCTATTATCCAATGTAAACCATCTCTTCTTAAAACCATCAGAAGTTCTTGGGCCTGTCTTCCATAACCATCCCTCTTTGGCAAAATCTTCTGTTAAATAATTAACTAGGTCACATTCACTAGCAGAAGGATATGCTACTTGGAGCCTGTGAAGTTTGGCACATCGCACTGCCATATACCAATTGGCTATTATTTCTGATTCATCATGGTAGACATAAATATGGCGTGTGGTTCCTTCTTTTAAGAAAGTAAGCTGCAAGGAGTTTGGATATCTAAAAGGTATTATTAGTTTGAAGAAAATAGAAATTTTAGCTGCAAGGTGTGATGGTAAATCAATTACATTAACTAGCTTGATTACAACTATGAATTTCCTTATTGGATTTTAATGTTTTTCCTACTTTTTTTAGATAATTTATTGAAATTCTACTATACTTAAATATTCATATTATTTTCCAAAATGAAAACAATCATAATATCAATTGAAAACCAGTAATTCATAAGAGATCCTTATTATTAGTGTATCTAATCCCTATTGTACCGGGTGGCCAACTAAGAATGGCCGTCGGCCATATCTCGGCGTATTTTACAGTTAAAAATTTAAAATGCAAAATTTTTCAAAATTTACTCAATTAAATATTATAATAAGATTCCTCGACAAATTCCGCATATTTTTAATGTGACAAGTTTAAGTCTATCTCTTCAAATAAGGGGTGGGGGAGAGTGGGAACCTTGTTACGAAAAAACGCCTGTAATTCCGGTTCTGCTTGACCGATTTTAATAAACTTGATGTTGTTTGGAAGAGCTTTTGTTGAACAATCGAATATTTGTGAATATGAAGCAATCTGATTAATAACATAAATACTTCGTATTATCTATGGTATCTTTTCAACCATGTCAGCTCTTGTTGCGGGTCTATCGGCATAAACGAGATCTTTAAATCGCCCCCACAAATAAAAATCTGAACAAGTTAGGTCTGGAAACCTCGGTGGCCAAATAAATGAACTTACAAATATCGGTTTTTATTGATATTTGATGCTTTTGATTTACTAACGAATCTCTTGAAAACAAATATAACATTCTTATTAATTGTCTACTTTTTAAAGATCTACTTCATAACATTAGAAAATTGTTACGAGAAAAAACAATATTAAAAAAAATAAAACAGTGTCCTCTAGCATTTATGTTATTATTCAGATTGCTTCATATTTACAAATTTTTGATTGTTCAACAAAAGCTCTTTCAACAACATCAAGTTTATTGAAATCGGTCAAGCAGATCCCGAATTACAAGCGTTTTTTCGTAACAAGATTTCCACTCTCCCCCTCCCCTTATTTGGAAAGATAGACCTAATCTTGTAATATTAAAAACATGCAGAATTTATCGAGGAATTTGATTATAATATTTAATATGCTCCTTAATTGAGTAAATGTGTGCTATAATCCACTTCTGAGATATGGCCGACGGCCGTTCCTAGTTGGCCTAGTTGATTAATCTGAATGTATATTTCATGAATGACCAACCCTATTTTTTCTGGAGCAAACACAACATTCAATTCAGATATTCGAAGTATAGCTTTTGGTTCCTTATTTTCTCTGACAAAATATTTAAGTGTATCATCAGCCTCACATAACACAAATTTTCTTGCTTGATATTTACTGTCTTC
This sequence comes from Galerucella calmariensis, assembly GCA_910591675.1. Lineage (NCBI taxonomy): Eukaryota > Metazoa > Arthropoda > Insecta > Coleoptera > Chrysomelidae > Galerucella > Galerucella calmariensis. The sequence goes on along the minus strand of CAJUYG010000013.1, from coordinate 10,455 downwards.
TTTTCCTCGTTTCATAAGAAAGCCTTGCATATTGCCACTAGTATAAATTTGCCTCTCAGGATGACAAAACTCTTCTCTTTCATATTTAGCTCGTATCCACTGTTCTATCAAAACTCTGAAAAACGTATTCAATTAATATAAATACTGAACAATGGAAGAATATGTTAGTAGTTATCTTCCTCCCAAAATTATTCTTGCCAATGCAATATTCTGTTTGCTGTTATTTTATTTTAGTTAATATATTTTTTTAATGTAGACATAAAAAAATTATATTTAACATACTGTGGGTCATCTTCTTTGGGTCTTCTGTAACATGGTGGCACTCTTTCTTCATACTTCAACTTAGCTTTTGTATTGCCTACCTCTGTCATTCGTTCAACTTGTGAATCTTCCCATCTGTCCAATTTTAGGTGCTTAACCTTACTTATGTGGACACCCATACTTCGATGTACTCCAGAACAACGGGTACAAATGAAGATACCTATGTTGTATGAAGCCCATTCTGGATCTGTGAAATATAACTTGCTTTAAAATGTCAAAACATTAAAATCAAAAAATTTATTGTTCACTATAAACCTGAATATATAGTTCACTAAAAATTGATATTTTTATAACAAAATGTATGACTACAAAAAGCATAGTCCTCTTTCATTGTCACAGTTTTGAATATGAAAAAGACAGTCATTATCATTAAAACACTATGAGTTTACCAAGTAGTTTTTATCTTCTAACCATTTTTATTGTGATAAGTAGCAAGTACTGACAATGCAATGGTAAGAATAAAAAAGATTACATTATTAGAACAATATATACAAGCTTGTTTTTATCATGATTTTAAAACAATACAGACTTCTGATTAGCACTTTAATAGAATTCATAAAGATAGTAAAATGTTTATTGCATGCCTCCGATAAATATACATTTGATTTGATAATAAATTACACTATAAAAATTCACTTACCAAAGCATTCCAGATGCCTTTATGTCCTTTATGAATAAAGATATGAATTATATAGGTAGTGTTTACAATTATTAAATAAAGCTACTTTTTACAGTAATAACATTTAATTTCTAAATTAAAATTCAATAATCAAAGATGTGATGAAATGAAATGGTAGATAAGGAATATCATGTTCCAAGTGTTTTATTTAAAATATAACTCTTGTGGGTCAGTAACACAGAATCTGTGCCGACTTCCAGGAACCAGGAAAAATAATATGACTTCCTGGAAGAACAAAAGCATTTTTCTTCTCAGATACATGTAACATAAACGCTTTTAGTGGCATTAATACGAATCTACTTTTTATTACATTAATTTGTATACTATTATCGGAGTGAGTATTGGATAGTATTTGTTTACTTGTAATAGAGGCATGCATGTCATGCCTGTAACGAAATAAAATAAAATGCGCTCTTACTTTTTGCTCCACAATCGACACAAACACTATTACCCGGGTATTTGGATAGTTCGCATAAAAATTTCTCGTTCCTATCAACCATCTTTTCGAATTATTTGAAATATTTCATTTTAAAAACACAAGACGCCAACAACAAACTATAAACATGAAACCATCACCATTTCTGTCAATTTTTCTTCGCGCTGTAGTCAGATTTAAACTGTATAAGAACTTTTGATATTGTACTGAAATCATTTGTTTTAAATAATTTGAACTAGAGTCCATAATAAGATAAATCACATTATTCACTGAAAACTTTCTAGTATATTGTAAGTTTACCCATAAAATGACATTAATACCAATTTTAATACACTTATTTGTACACTAATAATTGATAAATCCGGTCACTACAGCTTTCTTCATATACACGGCAACATAGGTAACATACATGAAGCCTCCCACAGCACAGAGTAAACTGGAGTAAACCGGAGTACACCGTGTACAGACAGTGTGGTCAAAGAATACACCAGCTAAGCTTAGCTAAGCTTAGCTGGTGTATTCTTTGGTGTGGTGTACTCTGTGCCTATTAAAGAAGCTTTCACAGGCATCGTTTGTTACTATCAGAGACTGGTTAGTCTGGTTACTATGTTACTATGGTTCGTAAGCTGCTTTCATAGAACAATGCTGCTTTTGAATCACGTGATATGGAAGCTGTTTTTATACACCAATAATTAACAATAATAATATGATAATAATTGAGCCGTTCTGGACAATGGTTGAGGTGAATTTACCTCTACGCATGGAGAAATAGATAATGATCCATTTATTTACGCCAACTCTCAACGGACCCGCTTATCAACATTACTCTATGGATGAACGTCTAATGCACAAATCATAGAGAAATATTATGGCACAAATAACCATAGAGATGTATAAATGTGGCTGGCTGTGTCGATAAAGGTAGCCGTTCCGAATTCGGATCATCAATAAACATTATTTGATTTATAAGGTTTTATCGTTTTATTGAAATTTGAAATTGTTGATGTTGATAAATGGGAGACGTTTGAGTTTTTGGTATAAATTTGAAATACGGAACAAGCTACATAATTTTTTGGTGACGTAGTAAGAGTAATTTCGATGGTGGTGGTCTGTAGTTAACATGGCGCCTTGTAATTTTTTATGGAAGTAGTTTTAACTTTATAGTTGATTTTTCCTCTAAAGTGGTAATATTTCAACCGAAAGTACGAATTAAGTGTGTTTTTTGGTAAAAACAGTATAGTATTGATGTATGCGCAGCATTACGATTATAAGTTTCTGTAGATTCAGGTACGTAATGGAGTGTTTACACTTCATACACTTTTTCAATACACGTTTTTTAATAGATATAGAGATGTAAAAATGTATTACAACATTGCAAATTGTTGTGTTATAAATTTTGCTTATGCCCATTTGTTTACTTTTCAAGCAGGTCCTTGAAAAATGGATACCAATGTAACTGAGGTATATGATACTACCGCAAATGTTGATGTAAATAAACAGGTACCGTTTCAACAGAATATGGATTTTACACAAGAAAATTTTACAACAGATTCTCAAGTAGGATCAGATGGATTTCACCTACAAGGCAAGTTACTTTCAATTTAAGTTCATTATTAGATTTCATTACAACCAACAGATGCATTTTCCACATACCTATTGCATTTTTGATTTATCTTTATGTATCGGTGATATATAAACAATAATTTGTTGTGAAGGTTTAACAATAGTGAATAGTTATTCAAAGTAGTAACTTTCAACATTGTTGAAGATGAATTTGTAGTATTATTTTAAAAATTTTTGATTAAATCAAATGCATATCTATAATCAAGGTAGTAGGTTTAGGTTAGGTTTGTGGTGAGTGGGTCTATAAGGCCCTCCACTGCGACTCACAAGAGTATTCTTTTATATAAAAATTAAGGGAATAGATAACATAATGAAGATGGTCAGAAGAATTAGGACATACTAGATTTTTTTAACATATTATTGAAATATATGTCTTCTATCAATGTTTTTATCTTTCTTTATTTTTAACTTTTAAGTTATGCCTTGAATGTATCTTCATCTTTTGGCTTTATTTGTTATTTACTGTAAATATTAAAATTGGCACTGGAAAAATTTTGCACTTTTTGGTAGAAATGAAATTTATTTGAAAATAGTTGTAAGTTACCCATTCAATTTCAGTGAGTTGTGTGTTTTAGGTGGTGATCAATACAATGTACAACATGAAACAGAAACATATAACCCATCTGAACAGCAAATTGGTTATCAAGATCCAGGTCTGGAAATTGTCTCCAATCAGTCTTATTGTACAATCCAAGAAACAGATGTACAACAGCCTTACACTCCAGAGCAGCCTCAACTAAAACACCCAACTATTGTTCTCACAAATAATGGAGCAAATGAAAACCAAATAATAGCCAACATTGAACCTCAAGGTGGTGATGATACAATTGCTGAAAACACATTAAATGATGATAAAAATGAAAGCATAAGTGTGGTACCTGTTGAGAGTGATACTGATATAATTGATGAAACTATTAATAATGGTACCAATATAACTAATCAATCTGCTGAAAGCAGCATAAATACTGTTGAAAGTACTACTGATTCTGGTATGGAAAATACAGATTCAGTTGATGGTATTTCTAATTCAGTTAATAATTGTACTGATCCTGTTGATACTAAGGCAATTGAAAGTAGTATTGATCAAGTTGAGAGTGTTGTTGAAGATACTGTTATTGAATCATGTCTTGCACAACCAAAAGAAATATTAGAAAAACCTAAAAATGGTGATGGATCACATTCAGTTGATGAAATTGAAGAAAATAAAAATTCTGAAAAGTTGGAACAAGGAGTTGAAACAAATTCAGAGAATCAAGCTATATCTATTATTGAGGATAATGCAGAGACATCTCAGGAGGTAATTAATCTGGAGTTTGAAGAGGAGAGCATTCTAGAACTGGGGGAAGAAGGTGATACAATTAAAACAGCAGAAAATGTTGAACTGACTCAGTTGAAAACATATGATCAAATTATTGATGCACAGGTAAGCAATCACTCTTAGTATACGTTGGATAAACAAACTAAAAGTGACCTGTATCTCATATTCCTTGAATTGTTTAGTATGGGTAGCATTATTAATTAGTTGAAACTGCTTAAAAAACTATATAAAGCCACTAATGTTAATTAGTCAATTATAAGCTTCAAAAATCCTCAGAATTCTTTTTTCCTTATACAACTCAGCACATTTTTATATAGAACAAAACGACAATGTCTCAGATAAAATTAAAATAACGAAAGGTGTCTTACAAGGTAACTCACTTACTCCCCTTCTTTTTTCCATATTTATCTCTGATCTGGATAGATATTTCAAAAAACATAAAAGTAAAGGAGTTACATTAGATGAAACAACGAACATTAACATACTAATGTATGCAGACGACCTAGCTCTATTTGCTGAGTCACAAATTGAAATATATCATTTAAAAATCTTAGAGTCATACTGCGATAAATTCAATCTTGAAATTAACACTTCAAAAACAAAAATTATTGTCTTCCGGAGAGGATCTAACTTGGGTAAACAACCGCAATTCACATATAAAAGCTCTAAAATAAAAATAGTGAATTCCTACAAGTATCTAGGTTTTTTTCATTTAATGGACTTTTCATGAACAACCTCAAAAGCCGTGAGCAGAAAGCAAGACTCTCCCAAGGTTTAGTTCTAAAAACCATAAATTGTTCACACATTTCAGACATAAACTCAATTAAAACCCTATATAATAACGTAGTCATACCAACTTTCACATATGCAGTATTTGGGCCCTATGTTACTTAGAAGAAGCTGAAAAAATGCAAAATAATTTTTGAAAAAACCCACTTTTTTCACAAACCTGTACAGCCGCATATGTAATTCGAACTGAGGTTAATATTTCTAAGCTGGGTTATTTTATTATAAAGCAAGCTATAGAGCTTCTGAATAGAATATCTAATCATGAGAACAACAGATACACTTACAAAGCTCTTGTTCGTTTGAAAAAACTATATAACGCTGATAATGTCAACTTGAAATATAATTGGATTAGTCAATTTCAAGCTTGGTTGGGAAAATATTGCCAGCTCGAATTAAATATTACCCATATAGGGGTCATTGATAAAGAATATATCTTATCTAAGTTCTTGAGCCACAACTATAGGGAAGACATGAATAAAATTCTACTCAGCACATATAATTCTCATTACAAATTCTTATTAGGAGACCACACTCCATACGAAACCACCAACTATATGAAATACCCGTTCCCCCTTTATATTAAGAGATTAATGGCACATTTGCGAACTGCTAATGTTGAAAATTTCTACATATATATAAATAACACCCCGTATACAATTAAGACAAAACTTACCTGCTCAATTTGCAATCAATTAACACCTGAATCACTCGAACATATACTTATGATATGTCCTATGTATAGCGGCCAAACCCAGAAGATATTCAGATGATTTAGATGCTTTATTAACCTCAAACGATATCTCGGTATTAAAAAAAGCTATTTAAATTTCTCGGCGAGGCGATGAAATTAAGATCGTTCATCATAAATAAATAACTGATGGCACCTCAATCTTTATTCCTATTCAATCTATATTGTTATTTATTTAGGACATATTACTTTTTATATTTACTTCTTTTTCAATTTAAGATAACCATAATAAGCAAACAATTTGTAACCATCTCTACACCTTGTTCATGTATAAATTGTAATACCGAATAGCAATATATATATTATTATTATAACGATTATTATAAGCTTTCTTAGATAACCATTGCCAACTCAATTTAAATATTAACCATATAGTGTTACTTTTTCTGTACTACTAACAAAGTATGTATAAAATATCTTGATGATTGATTGACTAGTTGAGGCAAGAAAGTATGACAAACAAATATTTGCATTTACAATATTAGTGAAGATTAGTTCCCTGAACAATATAACAATCACATATATATTAGATGGAACTTCATTTTCTCTAAAAATTTCCTTCAATTTGACTAACTTGTATGTAGGATCAGTATATGGTCGTCGAAACACCTTCATCAGTAGATATGTCTACACAGGATGTCATTGGAAGGTCTGATATACAACTGGTGGAAGTTTATGCAGATAGCCCAGAGGATAAGCATAAGGTCTTGCAGAAAAAAACAAGAAGAACTCGCAAACCTATTCACGATCTACCAATGCATCTGATAGGACACGACATTTCAAAACCAGTTGAAAATGTTCCGAACGGCAGAGCGTTACCAAAGCCTCGCCTAGGAGTTAAGGTACTGATTTGATGGTTTTGTTTGCTTTTGGGAAGTGTTTTTTATTGGTTTTGTAAGAAATCATCTTTATTTTGCTAATTTTTTTTAATTCATCAACTTGTTTTTAAAAATCAGGTTTTTTAATTTTACATAATAATGTACTTACTGTTTTGGTTCAAGGTACCTTATCTCAATTTAACAAGCCAAATAGTCTCCAAAGCAGAGTTGGAGGAAGAGATTATAGAACGTTCTCGAGCAAAAGAGCAAGCTAATGAAAAAAACGAAAACAAATTCGCTCGAGGATTGACACAGCGTCTGGCAAATAAGCTTGCTCCAGAGGAAAACAAAAAGCAGACAAGCTCTAAAGAAAACAATAAAAAAACTGACAAACAAGAAAGTAAGGACGATAAAAAAGAAATAAAAGCAGATGTATCTTCACAAGTATCAAATAATTCTATAGCCGTTGATGAATCGAAGATACAGAACGACGATGATTTGTTGGCAATTTTGGAAGGGGATGGTGAAGAAATACCAGTAGTAGAAAAAGTTCAAGACGATGAGGTAAGATTTGTACTGTATAAAATTTTTTTTATTGTAACAAGAGTAAAAAAAAATTGGATAAATCGGCAATTGAATTATTATAATGTCAAATCATCTTTGTTATTTGATTTGTCTTTTTTTTTAATTATAGTATGTCTTTTTGGCATTGACATCCAATTTTAATCACCTTATGTATTTATTGTTAGATTCAAATTTAATTCAAAAAGAGAAAAACAAAATCATTACTAAGCTCCTATACTACATATACATTGATCTCGCTGATAGACAATTCCATATCAGACCTTCAGGTTTTTTAAATATATATTTTCCTATCTTCTCCAAGTTTCTTGTGGCATTACTTATTATTTTTTCTCTTATTTTTTGGAAATCAAACCACAATAATGTTTTTTATTTTTTATTTCGACGTTTCGGTAGCGTTCCAGCTACCGTTGTCAAGATTAACTGGTAATAAAATTATTTTTGGTCCCTATCTGACACAACGAAAAAATATGACAACTGGACAATCAATAATATTTTGAAGTTTAAGACTACAAAACTTTGTTGTCAAATTCTATTATGGTTCATTCATAGTAGATCACATCTCTGGTAAAATGTGAATAAAATATTCTATTTTATGACATTCTAACGATATGACAGTCTACTAGAAATGGAATCCAGTGAAGTGCACGTACCAGGAACGATTTTTATTGGGATAGCGCTTTTTTCTGCTTATTTTTGAAATGTTGTTAACAAAACGCGTTTGTTGTTACTTTTTTGTGTATGATTATTTTTGTTTTCAAAATATGTATAACTCAGTTTGGTGATTTTGTGTATTGGAGTGTGTAACAACTATTCCAATGATAAATCATTGGCTACATTCGGCTGAAATACTAGCTACACATTTTTCTGCATTTAGTTGTATTAAAGCACTTTCTTTAATTTTTCGTCTTTTATCATAAGTTTTTCTCTAGGTTCTCTTATGATTTATCATTGGAATAGTTGTTAATCGATACACACTTCAATACACAAAATAACCAAACTGAGTTATACATATTTTGAAAACAAAAATAATCATACACAAAAAAGTAACAACAAACACGTTTTATTAACATCATTTCCAAAACGCAAAACTTCACGCACTTGTATCATAAATAACTATATTGTGGTTTGATTCCCAAAAATAAGAGAAAAAATATATTTTCCTTTCTTACCTGCAGATACAGTAATTTATTTTCGTCACGCCCAATAATATTTTCAGTATGTTTAAACGAAATAATAATAATCGATAGAATAGTCTAATGCACAGTATATATAGTTGAAATAAACTGGTTTTTTAGTAAAAAATCTGTGCTATATTTATGTTTATTTCGATTCACAAGATTGTTGTTTATTGTAGTAGCATTACAGATTCCCAATTAATTTTTCAAGAACAAGATACAAACAATATCAGCATATTGAACTGTTGTATTGACTGACTTTAATATACTCATTCTCTATGGTGTGAGAATCAAAATTATTTACAGTATAGTTTTGAAAATGTATATGTTATATATGAGATACTTCAGTTTTAAGAATTTATGAATATAATTAGGTAATTGTTTTTTTTTCTTATTTCAAAATTGTTTTGAAGTTTTATAGAGTGAGTTATTAAATAAATAATGTGTCTTTAATCCTACAATATGTATAATATGGTTGTTTTTAAATTTTCATATCATACCTGCTTCATATTCATGGTGTTTTATATAAACAGAATAATAGTTTTACTCCACTAGTCACTAATGCACACCTTCAGTTATGGAAAAAGTCTAATATCATGAAAGTAACTTACTCAATCTTATCATTTCAGACTGACGATAGCAATTTAAGGCTAATAGAACGTGAAATAGCTTTGCAACAACTCCAAGAACTCCCACGACAACTACCAAAAGAAAGAATAATTAAACCAAGATACCCGAGAGGGGATCAGAAAGCCAAAACTACAATAATATCTCCTTCTAAAACTGCCTCCCCTAAATCTGGTTCTTCGAAATCCGACGTTCATAGTAAATCTGACATTCATAGTAAACTAGACGTTGCATCTAAAGCAGATACTCCAACTTCCTCGCCCAAAAAATCGACCTCTATAGATTTGGATGTTCCTTCTTCCAATAAAAAACCTGTAGAGGTAGAACCACAAGTTAAGGTTAATATGGTATTGAAAACTTACTCGAGAAAGCGTAAACCATCTGATATGCCTGAATTCGATACGCCGTCTCCGAAAAGACCTACGTTCGAAGATCCAGATTCAAATGATATATTTGAAATGAAAAGCGATCCTTTAGCTCTTCCAACAGACGTATACGTCACCAAAAGCTCTAGGGTTATTAAAAAGAAAGTTATATGGGACCCTGATGATGATCAAAATACAAAAGGTCAAAAGCTTACTTCCAAAGTTACCGACGCTAGTAAAGTAAAACCAGTATCTAGTGACAAAATGGAGAAATCTGAGAAAAAAGCCACGGTGGTACAACCGGAAAAGATTAAAGAAACGAAAGAGAAACCGTCTGAGAAAAATGAGAAGGTTTCACCTAAAAAGACCGTTGTTAAAAATAAATCTCCTCCAAAAACGAAGAGAGGTAAGTAAATCAATTATTATTATTATTAAAAAGTGAGAATGAACTGAGATGAGAAGTGGTATAGTAAAAAATTTAAAAGTTGTAAGCAATTAATACTCGAAGAAAAATAAAATCAAATGTGGACTGAAAGGGAACAATAAACATTTGTAAATTGGCTTGAAAACATAAAATGTATATTTTTCTTTTGTATTTTAAGGTCTATCGGAAGTCGATAAACTGCTGATGGACGAAGGGGCAATAAAAATGTTATACGAACTCAAGGGCTCCGACGAACATGCCGCGAAGAAGAAAAAAGGCGTTTATTCAGTGGAAAAGGCCGAAAAAGAGTTACTCAAAAGAGCAAACGTACTAAAGAATGATCTAGTTCAGAATACCAGTAACGAATCTCCAAAATCGTTAAGAAAGAAAGAAGGTTTTCCAATTATATCGCCTAGCGTCAAACAACCACCTCCGATACTTGAAAGAAAATTGTCCAAAGATTCAACAAGAAGCTCCGTCCACACACCTCCGAGATCCCCTACTTTCTTCAACTCGCAAACATCAATGTTGATTAGAAGGAGATCCA